>VDFB02141853.1:0-19369 GCA_007258455.2 Sequoia sempervirens
AGAAAATTAAGCAAGGGAAGATAATGGTTGTTCTTGTTCTAAGGAGTAACATTCATGAATGAGGGTGGAAAGACCAAGTGGATATGATGGACTTTCAATGGGGTCGATAGTGGGTGATGAAAGATCAATAGGATTTTGATTAACATTGTGTTCACTTAGATCCAAGGCATTTGTTTGATCTTCTATGTGTGCTTGGGAGGAACTTATCTCATCGTAGGAAGTGGATTTTTGTGCATCATGGATGGGTGAGGTGGAAATCTCTTGACCATGGAATTCATAAAGTTGGCTAAGAGGATCATCATGGTCTTCTTGATAAAGGGGTCTTGATCAAAGATGGAAGATTGATCATGAATAGTATTAGGTATGTTGTGAATGGAATCATTGAGAGGGTGTTGATCTTTATGTGGATGAGGGGGTAATGTTTCCTCATTTTTAGGATTGTGCTCTTGACATACCTCATGACTTATTTGAATGGAGGTGGAAGGGGATTTCTCATGGAGAGACTTGTTATGTTCTTGATGGTCAACAACCTAGAGACATGATGGAGGTTGACTTGTACTTAATGGGGGAGACTCTTGAATTGGCTCAAGGGGTTGTGGATGAAATGGTTGGCTTGAAGGACTTGGTATGAGGTTTGTGGACTCTTTTGCATGTTCAAGTATATGTGTTGAATGATATGGCGGCAATTGATTCCTTGCTTGTAGCCCTTGGGTCACATCCCTTGGAGGTGTAGGGGTGGAAGGTGTTGGCTTAGGATTTTGATTTTGATTGGATGATGGTATGATAAAGTTATAGGGTGCATGTGCTAGATTGGTATTCCCCTTTTCAATGGTTGCATTAGAACATGATGAAGTTTTACCATGTTGCAACGTAGAACTTAAAGTCACATGTGTTTGTTGTGATGTGGCTTGATAGGTTGATGTGGCATTGCCATACGAAGAAGTGGATGGATTAGATTGGTATGAGGTGGAAGGGGATGACACATTAGGTTGAGGTGGCATTGGTTGATAATGAATGGATAGGGGATGATGTTGTGGTTGTTGAATTTGACAAGTGGCCATGAATTGACTGGATTGAGCTAGGAGGTGTTGGATTTGAGATGATTTAATTTGTTGAAAATCTTGGAAGAGAGTTTGAAGGTTTTGTATGGTTTGGTGGTCTAGGGGTTGGGGTATTCGGTGAAGTGTTTGAAGGAGGTTTTGAAGTTGGGATGCTAGGACTTTGTTTTAGAATGTGGGCATGGTGTCACACATGTGTGTAAGCTCTCGCATATCGATTTGTTCCTCAAAGTATGCAACATAGTTCATGTCACCATTAGAGGCAATAGGAGGAGCCCCTAGAAGTATGATTTTAGGTTTTGGTTTTCTTTCATGATTTGGACTAGGGAGAGGGCCTCCTTGAATTATGATCTTGGGCTTATGATTAGGATTGGGCTTGTTTATGATTAGGACCATTTTGACAAGTGGTGAACTAGGAATAGGTATGTGATGGTGATGATGTGGAATGATTAGATTGGATGACTTGGATTGATTAGTATGAAATGGATAGGATGTGGCTAAGAAGGGTGATTAGGATGAAAGTGATTGGAAATGAATGTGTTGGAAGAAGGTGTAGAGTGACTTGTCTTTATGTGTTTGGTGTTTAGCTTGATTTGGAAATGTTTAAATGAATGATCACACATGTACACACATAAATCACTCACACAAGACACATAAGAAAGTTTGAATTTTGAAATTTTAAGAATGTAATGATGATTATTAAACAAGCACACAATGGAAGACACATCAACAAGCCCTATGACTAGTCAAGTGGGGTATGGCCAATTAGGTATCAAGCTAGTCTACACAAGGTTGACTAAGGAATGATTTGAAAGCAAAATCCTGCCAATAAGCCGGGAGAAAGGGGTAACCCACCCTTCACCTTCACTTCCCAAAGGTATAAAGTTCTTTGGGGCTTAGCTCAGAGTGACAAGATTTTGACTCCCAAAGGAACGTGTCTTTGGATTCACACTCTATTGAGGTCATCCCTTGGAGGGGTGTGTGCTCCAAGCAAGCCTCCTAAGAAGGGTATGACAAAAGTGAACCAAGTGAGGTGTTTTGGAGGACACACACACTTTATTCACACTCGTAGTGATTAATTTCCCTTTAGAAAATTGAAATGTGTGTAAAACAATTCAAGCACTTGTTATTTTTAACCCCAAATCAAGATGTGCGATTTAAGACAAAATTTGTTTTAAGCCCAATTTCAAATATGTGATCAAACAAGATTTATTTTATGCCCCAAATTGAAATGTGTGACAAACAAGATTAATTAGATAAAGATTAAACGAGTGCACTTGGTTATTTCACTTTCCAAATTGTTGTTGTGATTGATCACAACTCTTTTCCAACTTCGTATGATTCATCGACAAGTTACCAAGACAAAAAACAAACAAATTACAAATGTGCTAGAACAAAAGTCATATGCGCTGAAGAATATGTGAGAATTTGAAAAATTTAACTCTATAAAAGTTCATAAAATCCTACACCATTGGATAGATTATGAAATTCTACCCCATTTAAAAAAAAAGCTCTGAAAAAGACCAAAATATGACCAAGATATGGCCATTTTAAGATTTACTATAAAAGCACTAAAACATAGGACATATCATTTAAAACGGGGTGGCCCTCGTACATGAAGCTACAAAATTGCTTCAGATGTTAGCACAAAAAACAGGTGCAGGATACTTCAGAAATACGTACCAGATATGTGAAAAAAGAATCTCAGATGTCGCTTTAAAAATGAGATGCATAATGGCCACTAAAATGCGGTACCAAATGCGTCACAGAAACTTATTAAATCGCCAAAGAACTCCCTAAATGTTAAGAAAAAAATTACGAAATTTTGCCGGATAAAAGTGGACTAAAACCATATGCGCCATTCTACTCCTTATAAGCATCGTTTTGTTCCCTAAATGCACCGAAAGACTTGCAAGAGCGCTGAAAGAAACCCTAGATGTGCTACATAAATCCACATATGCGCTACAGAAACCCACGAATGTGCTAAAACGAGAATTTTCGTCAGAAAGCCGAATTCCAGAATGTAAAACCTGTTAGAAAACTTGTAAGTAGATGTTAAAAATGGGGCGAAGGCACGGCGATTACCGAGGAGGAATGGCAGATGGGAAAAAGAAATCAGTAAAATTTTGTTAGAAGCAAGCAAATTAACTAGAGCCTATCCAAGAGCACCATGGAAGTACAACTACATAATGAAATGAAAATAAAGCGAAAGACATGCAAGAGCCAATTTTTCAAACCCCAGACTTGATTCCGACCCCTCCATGGCTCCTTCTCCACCACCACATAAAGATACAAGATTTTGAGAGGTTGATTGTTGGAGAAAGTATTGGTTGCTCAATTCAACAACATAGCGACCGCGATGAGGGCGGTAGATGGAATGAATTTGGAGAGAATAGAAGAATGATTTTTGACAACATAAGGATATTTGAAGAATTAGATCAAATAGCTGTGAAAAGGTTAGATTTATAGAGATTTCGATGTGGATAGAGATAAGATTTGATAAGATTGATAAGGATTTGATTTTTGACAAAAGAGGAAATACAATGAGATGAGATAAGATTTTTAAAAGATAGAAAGATTTTGATTTATTGTTTTAAAGGAATTAAAACAAGATAAGATAAAGAGGAGATGGTTGATGAATTATCCAATTAAAATGGTGCGTTAGATGCATGAGTTTCTACGTTTTTGGAGAAAGCAAAGAATCTTTTTTGAATTTTATTAATTAAATAAATATTTGATTTATTTAATTGTGTGGAGAATTATGATTTAATCAATTAAATAATATAAATTATTTAATTAACATTAGAAGATAGTGTAGGAAATGATTTAATTAATTAAAAAATAATATAAATTATTTAATTAACATTAAAGGAATGGATGGATTATGCATAGGAAGCGAATAAATGAAATTAGTCAAATAAATAGGATTTATTTAACTAATTAGATGATGGCATGGGTACCTAGGGAAAAACATACTACAAGATGTCTAAATGATGTAATGTTGTGACAAAGTGTCATAAGATGACATTTTTAGTTGTCTACAGGTCCCACCTAAGTTTCAGGGCCCCAATCCGGATTTCACATGAATCTAAGAATTTCTTGAAAAATGTGTCCCAAAGCCTAGCCTAATGGGAATCATACACCACAACTAGCCTATGAGTCATGTGTGATTTAAAATTAAATTAAATTCAAATTCTTGACGGGATTTTATTCTCCTAGATCTGATGTTGGCTTGTAATTTTGTAATTTTGGGAAATTTGGCATAAAAAAGTATAAATATAAGGTTATTTTACTCATTTTCACCTAAGACTTTCATGAGAGCATTCCTAATAGAAAATTGGTGTTTACAAGAGAATTCAAGAGTTGATTATTAAGTGTTTTGGAGCATTATTCAAGTATCAAGCATCATGTCAAAGTCATCATGCATTATGTTTGATTTTGAGCTAACATTTGTGATGTAGGGTTTTATGATTCAAGCAAGCATTAAATTCAAGATCTACCACATTCAAGCAAAAGCCCAGATCTACATCCATTGGAGCCATTTCATACATGTTTGCAACACTTTATTCCTAGGGTTTTGTGAGTTGCAAAATTACATTTTGTTCATTCATTATTCCTCCTTTACATTTGATTTCATTATAAGGTTTGATTAACAAAATGGGGTTTGACCAGGAAAACCCCTTTCTACTAACAAAACAACATTTTTCCCTCTCTCTAGTTTGTGATTTGCAAACCTAGGTTGAAGAACCTCTAAGGAGTAAGATTGGAAAGAAGTTGTCAAGGTTACAAAGTCATCCAAGTTGTCACCTTGTCTAGGAGATCTTTGAAAGACATCTACAAAGTATAGTTCAACTATTCAGATCCAGAAACCAAGTTGAGAAGAAAAAGCAGAGATTGAAGAGCAGATTCAAACCTTGATCCTTTGAAAAATCCAAGTAGGAATGGTATGCTATTTCTGGCGTATGAGTCCCACTACAATGAAATTTGTAGTTTTTAGGAGTCCTAGACTTGTCTTTGCTAATTTTTGTTCCTACCTAGAAACCCTAATTTGGGACTAAATTTCCTAGCTTGGCATATGAGTCCCAATGTGTATTAATTTTAGCATATTCAACATTTCAGGTCTCCATTCAAGCTTCTACAAGTTTTTGGGTGCACATTTCTAGTTTTTCATCTTTCTATTCTATTTTTCAGTCATTTCTAGGTCATTTAGTGAAGTCTTGCATATCATTAGGTCTTGTCATTAAATCTTGCTAATATGCGTCTTTCAAAACCCCTAACCATTATTGCATCTTTAATCATGTCACCCCCTAGAACATTGGCTTTTAGATATCTCCTTCCGTTCCATCCCTTTGGTGATATCTCTGGGTTTCCAGGTCAAAGCTTCCGAGCTAGAACTATCTACTCAAGGGTAAGTTCATTCCTGGCCACTGTACCTCATTTCACTTCATACCCTCCTCTTACATGCTCCTCCTCCTCACCTCCAGCCTCTCCCCATACCGTCATGATGTCCACACCTCTAAGTCGGCATCTCCTCATGTGGCTCCTCCTTGACACCCTGCTCCCTCCTGCACTCCCGCAAGTGGATGGTGATAGTAATATGGTCTCACCACTCATTTCCACCTCTTATCACCCTCCTTCCATCTCCATCCTCCTCTCTTTATCCCCCTCCCCGATCTCCATTCCATCCCCTCCTTCTTCCATGTCCGTGTTCCTTGTCCACCCCTTCCATGTGTCCTTGCTCCTTGATCTTCCCCTAAATTTATTACCCCCCCCTCTCCAATCCCTTTTCACAGTTGTGTGCATCCAATACTCTTACTTTCCATGATCTTTATTGAAATCCACATGTCCATGGTGCACCTCCTAAGGCACATGCTTTACTCTCCAAGCTATCTTGCTTCTCTAGTAGATATTGCTCAATGATATATTGGGACTATATTGTGTGACCTATCAAATATCTAGGCTTCTTGCACCATGGTATATGATGATCCTCATTGGCCCACTGCTAATAATCTTTGTACGACCTCCAGATGAAGCTAACTAGTGTATCTATACGATGCCTCCAATATCTTGTATCCCCAACATGTGTCTGAGTGACAACACCACCATACAAATAAGCATATGGCATCCCATCTCCAAGTTGATGCACCACTACTAGAAAAACACTGCAATGTTCTCCCATGCCCACACCATCAACAATGTCACCCCATAACTCATGCTTTGACCATCCTGATATGCAATATCATGCAGCTAAAAGTAAAGCATAGCCAATAAGCAAGGCCCCCATGCATAAACTATCCCATCCTACATCATGCCTACTAAAATTTTCCCCCACCCCACTGGAAATCCATGTCCCTTGCGATCTAGAATAATAACACTGATAATCAATGTGCCCAAGATGCAGTCATATATATCATATCACTCTGTTAGAGTCTCCCATCTGATCTCATAACCCTGAACACCGAGCTCTGACACATCCTCATAGTCATAATGGTCATATATAGCATACAACCCTCAAACATGATCATATCTCATCCACTCCCCTCAAATCGGTAGCCGAAGTATCCTATCTACATCCTCCAACATCATGGTAGCTTCCCTGGCCAACAAGTGAAATGAGCAAGTCTTGGAGTGCCATCGCTTTGCAAGTGCTATTAACAACCCTTGGTTTTCCTTGACAATGGGCATATATGTGATGTGGTACAATCCTAGATCCATTAGTCCATGCTTTTTAATGGCAGATAACTAATCTCGTAGCTAAAAAGCCACTAGTTGTGTCTCTCAAGTGTAGATAGGGGAAAGAAAAACCTGGGGCCACATGAACATGTCATTGTGTCAATCCAAAACCCTATTTAGACCTACTAGACCTAAACTAGACAAGTCATTTTATCCTAATATGGGGAAAAAATTTAATCATTCAATTACATTGTTTTGCTTAGCACATGCATCATAGAATCCAATCATGTCACTATTCCACATGTATTATGCAACTGCAATTGTGTCACATGCTTCATCTAATGTGTCACAAAGGTCTGTTGTAGTCAACCCATAGTTAGTTACATCTTTTCCCTTTCACATGCATCATTTCCCCTAACATATGCATTGCCATTTGTCGATTGCGTTGTTCCTGCTCACAGGTGCTTTGTAGGAAGCAAATGTGTGTATGTAATGTGATCCCCCATATCATATTTCTTGGTGTGTCTTTATGTTTGTGAGTTTTCTTTGGATGAGCCTTGTTACTCCATTGATGCAAGGATACAAAGGAAGCAAACCTATCATGACATTATTCTATTTGTATCGCCATTTTTCTATTTTTCATAAACATTATCTTTTCTTTGGTCTTGTGTTTTCCTTTTGGGGATGATGCAAGGTGTCGAGACATCCAAGCCTTCCATGTTGACCCAAAATATTTTTCTTTGTTTTCTCTCTCTATGTGTCATTCCTCCTTTGTTTTCATTGTTCCATGAAGTATTTAGGGAATTATTATGGCTCCAAGTTCTATTATATCACTTTAGCAAAGACATGTGTTGACCTCGAATCCATGGATCCCTTCTGTGTTATCTTTTTGGATTGCATGTGGGGGAAACCTCCTTTTTCATGACATAAATTTATTTGGAAACATATCATTGGCATGGGGTTTTCCAAATAATCTCTCATGTCCCTTTTTATCAATTGGAATTTATCATTTTATACTTTAAAGTAATTTCTTGCAACATGGTGTCTAGTAATTCCTTTAAAGTTGGGGCATACATTGACATTATTTCATTTTCGAATTGATATTTTGACACTTGTTTTCTTAACAATTTGTTCATAGAAATTGAACTTAGTGTAGCATTGGTATAGCACATTGATCATTTTATGTCATTGACTTATGGGTAAATAATTTTTGTTATGACTTTTCCCATGTGCCATCTTTTTATGGGTACACACCTTGTACACCTAGTGTGTGTTTCTCATTTTTCCTTGGGGCTCACCTAGTGTATATTGGACTACACTAGCCCTTGTGAGCATTTTTTTTTGGATAATATGCTTAGGCTTGATCCATCCCTTTTAGACAAATAGTCGAGGCTTGATCCACCTTTTCTTTTCTTTTTATTTTCCTTTTTGCATTAGCTTTGACATTGCATGCTTGTGTAACTTGTCTTGTTGCATGTATCTTACACATCTTGTGTATCCCTTTTTCCTTATGTTGGTTTGCCATGGGATCTTAGATCCTGGGGGCTTGGACACCTCCTTGATCCTTGTTATCCTATATCTTTGACATGTATACATTTGGGCCCCTCTTGACACATATTTGTCTACTTTAGTGTGATTGTGAGCATAAGTTCATACTCTCACTAAAGTGTAGGATAAATGTAGTGTAGTAAATTATATACCTTTACAATTTCACACTATATTGTGGTCTCTTAATTTATTTGACTTAATTAAGCTTCTAATTTTCTAAATTATGTATTCTAAAGCCTTATTATTTCTATTTTTTGAAAGGGGAACATGTATTTAATTAATGCAATCAATAATTAAATTACATTGGAGCATGAGTGTCCCTGACTTATAGGCCAAGAACCATTTTTGCAAGGGCGTATAGGTCCCCTTTAAGTTCTAAGACCCATTTTAAAATAGGTTTTTGGTGGTATTTTGCTGAGTCAAATTAAACTTGCAATTGTCAACTTTTGGAATCTAATTTTCGAGAAATTAAATTAACACGTTAAATAGTCTTTTTATCATTTGAAAATGAATAACACTTAAGTTGCACTATCAATAAATCTCATTGAGAAAATATTGTTTTCAAGAGCATTCAAGAGAAGATTCATCAATAATTTGTTGTAGCAATCAAGGTCCTAACATCATGTTCAATCTTATGTGTGTTCATGTCATATTGTGAAGGATAATATGCATTGTTGATCCTAAAACATCCAAGCATTTCAAGTATCCAAATCCATCAAGCAAAGAAAAATTATAGTCCTTGGAGAGATGTGTTTTTCTTTAGTCCTCTAAGAGAATCCATTGAAGGGTTGGTGATTTGTAGCAAGTATTGTTCATTCATCGGTTCCTTCTCCATTGTCATTATCTTTCTATAAAGGTTTCATTACAAAAAATGGGGTTTGACTAAGGAAAACCCCCATTCAAACGAAACATTTGTTCTCTTTGTGTATGTGCAAATTACAGGTTGAAGAAGAATTGAAGACATCTCAAAGGAGAAATTTTGCATTGTTGCACAAGTTGTCATCATTGTTTTCAAGCCACAAAAACTAAGTTGTGGGGTTTTCTTTGACTTTCCAATAGTGGGACCTATGCCAAACAAAATTTGAGATTTGGCATCAGAGGATTGTCAAAAGTGTTTTCAAAATCCATAACCATGATCCATTCACCCAAGGATGAACATGTCTTTCAAAAGACCTCAAAATTAGATTTTGGTGGCAGGTACATGTGTCCAAACCCTTCTCATATTCTCTTGCAAACTGTCATTATAGTTTATGTACTTTTAGGAATTTGCATTTCATGTATTGGGTCATATTGTTCATTTAGTTTGATTGAATCACCATTGAGGTTGAAAGTCAATCTTTACACCTAGTGATCTCTTTCATAATGAAATACCCTTAGGGAAAGACACCTATTAAGATCCCCATAAGTTCTACACTAATAGAAAAAACCTATTAATATTAGGGATCCTCTTTCCCAATATTTTCATACATAAAATGTAGCTTTCGAGGGCACTACCCCAAAACCCCCACTGAGGTGCACAACCCCCAAATCAAACTATGCAAGGGGTTACCCTCCATTGCAACCCCCCGTGCTCAATATATTAACCTCTTATAATCACAAGGTTGAGACAATTTTTTTAAACATTATCTCACTTTTTGAACACATTGCAAGAGAAATGAGAGGATTAATATCATGATTTAATTTCTAGGGACTGAAAGATCCATAAAATATGAACACCATCTTAAATTATTTATTCTCAAAACCTTAGTTAAATAATCCACAACATTAATGAAATTCTCTAAATTAACTAGCTTCATCTTGACATCCTTGACCATATCTTTGAAAAAATGATATTGCACATCAATTTCTTAGCAAGGAAAATTGCACTCAAGCTATCACAATAAATTTTCAATTCACCTTGTTTTATTCTAACATCTAAACATGGTCTCTTAAGCCAAATTACTTCTTTACAAGAATGAGTAGTTGCCATATAATCAAATTTTGTAATAGAAAAGTCAACCAAATCCTATTGCTTACTCATCCAACTGATAGCGACACCAAATAAAGTAAATTCATTAGAATTGGTGGATTGTTTGCTATCAACATCACCTAACTAGTTTGAATACACATAACTATGAATATCAAAGGAAAGTTGATCTCCTATCAAATTACCATTATAACACAAGGAATACTCTAAAGTACCCCACAAATATTTTAAGACTCTTTTGGATGCATCCCAATGTGTTAGAGTACTGGACCACTAAGAGGGGGGGTGAATCAGTGGTCAGGTAAAATCAATCTCAAAATCTTAGCACTCTTAACCACACAAAACTTTAGATATTTTTTTCATGAATGAACACAAAGATGTGAAAATTACAACACATGTGAATCTGAAACACTGAATCATGCACAAAGCAACACATCATCAAGGAAAAATGAGTCACCAAATTTATGAGTGGAAAAACCCAAAAAGGGTAAAAAAATCACTCTAAATAATTGATATATTATTTTCAAAGGGCACCAACCCACCGAGAGCACCAACTTTGCTTCATATCAACGACCCTAAAAACACCAAAGCACCAACTCCAGTGGCTGAAGCACCAACTCTAGACTTTGAATACAAGAAAAAGTATATTACAAAGGGTTTCTCTATTTCACTTCAAACTAATGCTTTACCAAAGTCTCAACACAGATTGACAAGGTCTTTTTACATCAATATTACATACAACCAACTCTCACACAGCTCTGTCATGTTTTCAAACATTAAAAAATCCTACGTTATCTTGTATTTGAGAGAAGTAAACTACTCAAATCATCCTTGACACCCTTTTCTTTCAAAAATCACACTATCTCTGTCAAATTTACTTTGCAAATCTATTACAACATACCTCAATAATCTTTCTACAATCATCATGCTTTGTTTACAACAAATTTACCTCCTTGAGTATCATGCTCTTACCATTTTAACACCAAGGCATACTATAAGCTGAATTCAAGAAAGCCACAGTCAATTTTTTGATATTCAATTTTGTATTCATCACTTTTCAAATACTTCACCTTTTCATGAGTATTCATTCACCATTTTCTATCATAACTAATCATAAATATGAAAGCTATATGACAACACTATCATCAACATTTCATACAACATGATAATGAGGAAGCCATAGCTCAGGTGACTAGGCTTTCATGCAATGGTAACAAGTATAAAATCCACACCAAGACCCAGTATAATGAAAGTCTCAATGCTTTCTTCAAAGACAATGAAAAACTAGTCAGGTCTTAGTCGGGTTTCGAAAGGGAAGTGCTCCCTCATCCTTGGGACCAACTTTGTTTGGCTATAATGAAATATGTGACTTCAGAAGGTAGGCGTAGTGTGTTTTACTATTACCATATGCTTCTTCTCAATCATCTTCATCATAAAATACTGTTAAGTTTCTTGTTCTTTTTGCAAATTGATTTGGAGAATTTTGTTAAGATGTGTTTGGACACTGCTGCCCAAAACCCTAATGAAATGCCCCCTCTGTTGCTCCACCGGGGCCTCATCTTCAAGCTTTACCACTTCCATTTAGCTCTTTGTCCACCCAAACCTATATTTTTTTTTCGTATCGAGGAGCTTAAACCCCTTGATCAACCCACTATGAATCCCTCCTTGTTTGAGTCTGTGGGCCCTAAAAGGAAAACCCTTATAGTTGACACCAAAACTCTGAATACCCCTAAGCCTAAACCCCCTGCCAAAAAAAAGAAGGGTGGAGCAGGGACTGCTCAATCGAAAGTGGTTGTCGGGCTCTACAAGCTCAAAATTTCTCCTCGCAAGATGGAAACTGTGCAGGAAAAAGGTAGAAAAGATGATGATAAAATTGTTGGGAATAGGATGCCATTTAATTGCAATCTAAACATATTTCATGTGTCTCCCTATAAATGGTTTCAATTGAACAAATGGATGCCAGGTGCTCTTCGTTGATCTCCCAAGTTAGGGATTGAAATGTTTACATTAGGTAGGTTGGACTGCTTTAGTTGGATTGGTTGGTTTGGTTTCAAAATTATGGTTGAGTATCACAATTGCGTTGGTTGGTTTGGTTGAATGCGGATGACTTTGGTGACTTGATTTGGCTAATAGATTGATTGCTGTGTCTTGAATTGGTATTCGGTTAAGTGGGGATGATCAATCATGCATAATGTTTGCATGAATTGATGGAGAGATATGTTTCAGTTAACAAAGATTGACTTGGACCCACCTTAGGTGCCCAAGTTGGCATCTTGGAGTTAGCACCTTTTGCATGAGAAGATATTTACAAGGCTCTAGGGACTATAAGTGAAATTTTATTCTTGGAGTGCGCTTTTTTAGATTGATGCTTTGCAGAATGTTGCCTTGACCAGTAGTGGGTTAATTCGTTTAGTTTAGGTGCACAAATTGGGAGACTTTGTTTTGACTTTGGCATGTTGTAGGTAACCCAGGTGCTTGCATAATCCCAGGTATATTTTTTGTGAACTTTTATCCTCTTTGTATGTGTCACATTTGAATATCACAATTCCTTTAATGACATTTAATTAAATATTTTATTATTTGTTAATTTCTCTAAAGTCTTTCTACATGTAATTAAATTTAATTAATTTAATTATATTGTTCATTCATTCTCCCACCATAATTGAATAAATTTATTTTATTTAATTATTTCACATGTCTACTTGATTAATTAAATAAATACATTTTATTTATTTAAATTAATTATCATCTTTTGAATTTAATTAAATCTTTTGTTTAATTAAATTTAAACATTTCTTTTCTTCTATTATAAACTTTCTTCTAATTAATTAAATACTTTATTTAATTAATTTCATGATACATGTCATTTCCTCAAATTTAATTAAATATTTTTATTTAATTAAAAATCTTCTACTTTCTTCAAATCATAATTAGATATTTCATTTAATTATGAAATCTTCTGATTTCCTCAAAATCTTAATTAAATATTTATTTAATTAAGAAAAATCTACATGCACCCATAAATAAATAAATGAATTGGATAATTCATTATTTATCTTCTCAGTATCTTTCCATTATCTTCTAAAAAAAGATGATTTTTAATCATCTCATCTTATCTCTTCCATAAAAATGGAAAAATCCTCCTTTACTCGTTTTCTTCTATTTTTCTCTCCAGTCTCATCCATCTTAGACTATTTGATCTATCAAGAATTATCATAGCTGTTGATCAACTCAGCCAATCAAAATTCTTGAAAAACTCTATAAATACATGTGTGAATCCAAACATTGGTGACACACGTACACTCAGAGATATACACAGACACACAAGCAATTACGCTTATCTATTTGCATCTTTAGCAATAATCTTGCATCTTAGTATAGTATGCATTTTAATTTAAATATCATTCTCTAGTAGTCCATTTCGTTGAGCTTGGCATACAGAATCTGAGAGCAACTTGAATCAACAAAACCCTGGAGATAGAGAGCAATAGAACGACTTCAAAGAAGCTGCCATAAAGAGTTTGTTTTTTTTTTTTTTCAGTTTCTTTGATATAAGGTTTTATTGATTGTGTTTTGAATTCTTTATAACATACATATTTTCATACACATAAAATGGCACCCACCGTGGGGCCTATGCCCCGATTTTGACATTTTTTTGTAGAGCATTCTGACAGGTTTCCGCGTTCCGGAGTTCAGCTTTCAGAAAAATTCGGCGTTTTAGCACATCCAATACTTTCTGCGGCGCATCTAGGAATTTAATACTTTCTATTTTTGCAGAATATTTCAGCGCACTTGGGGACTGTTTCGGCGCTTCTGAGGGTTAATTTAGCGCATCACAGAGATAGAATAGCGCATATAGTCTCATTACATTTAGAGTTAAATATGCACTTAATTAAAGTAGCGCATTTAAGGATTGTTTTAGCACATTTAGGGTCTATTTCTGCGCATTTAAGGTAGATTTTAGAGCATTCATACTGCATTATTTACAAATTTACATTGGCACTTAATTAAAGTGGCACATTTAAAGACTGCTTTTGCACATTTAGGGTTTGTTTTTGCGCATTTAATGTCTGTTTCTACGCATCTGAGGTCTATTTATGCGCATTTGAGGTCTATTTTTGTGCATTTGAGGTCTATTTCTATGCATTTAAGGTATGTTTCTGCGCATATACTGTCTGTTTCAGCGCATCTGGGTTGTAACACAAAAAAAGGATTCTAACTCTGACGCATTCCGCAGATAGGATCTCTTCTAGTTTAAAATGAATCAATCTAGGATAGTCACCACACTTTGATCATGCAGTTAAAATTAACCCCATTTTAGTTGTGAAGCAATATCTTCACTTAGCTTAAATCATTGTGATTTGGTGCATTAAAATGAATCTATTTACTCTACTTGGTTGTGCTTGAAAGTGGTAGGTGACTATGCTCTCACCCTGTGCAAACTAGGTGATAAAAAAGCCAGACCCACTTTATCCCTGTGTAACCTTGATGCAATAACCGAAGTATCCTCTCCCCTTGCACAGTAATACGATCCTAGGTGTAAGAGAAACAATTATTGCCTCTAGCAATTGGGCCTGCCTGGGGATTTCATCACCTCAACGCGACTCAAACTGGCAATGGAGCTAAAGCCAAGCTACCCCCGACCGGTATATAAATCTGAATCTTAAGGGAAAACCTAAGATTATGAGTGTGGATGTGTCATACGGACAGAGTAGTACTCCCATAAACCCTATTGAGCTTAACTTCTTTAGGTTGGAGTGCCACCTAATTGGTGATTGTCTTGCCCCATGTATGGCCACTCGAATAGGGGTCCCAAATTAAACACCATTGTTTAGTAAACCAAAACATTATTTGGTAACCTTGGAGTGGGTGTGAAGGCATCCACACTTTCACAGTTTGTAGTAGAGGTGATCAGCTCGCCATGGGAGTTTCATGGGGTTTGGAAGCTTGGTTGGCCTGAGAAGAGAGTGCACTATAAGGGGGAGCCCGTGTAGCCAAGCTTCTGAATTCACACGCTACAGATATGTAGTTGGGGAAACCCGCGTGGAATCTAGCAGATATTGTCTTGGCTTTACCATAGGATGTGCTTGCTTTATCTGTGTTTGGTTACATTCCATTTAATTCAAAGTGTTTGTTGTGTTTTCATTCACATTAATTCAGAGAAAAGATCATCTGAAATGAACATGAAAAACAACAACTGAAATCATTCAAAATGAATTAGTATCTTTGGTTAGAGTAACGATATGATATTTCCCTCATGCTTAGAGGTGGAAGTGAGAAAAATTGTCAAAGTGTTTTCGGTAGGATCGGGGAAACCCAAAAGGCAAGCTTTAGAGATTTTGCACAAAGAAAAAAAATACAAAGAAGAAAATTTTTGTACAAAAGTTGACACGTCTTGCTGCATTACCGTGGATTTCTTCATAGATACCAAGACTTTGTTAGGGGATTCACTGACGAGTACGTTGTAGATCCTTTGGATTCTCAAGCTTATTATTAGAGATTAGCTCTATCTCAATGACATAATCTTAATCAACCTCTTGAGTTTGATAATATACGGCGCTGTGAATATCAATCCCATCGGTCAAAATCCTTCAGTGATTTTAAAACCTTTCTTCGAAAAAAAAGATCAAATCTTTAAGAGTGCACTTTTCAAACAAGTTTTTGATTATTGATTCAACTTCCCCAATAGGATTTTGACATCCTTCATCATTGGAAGCCACAATAAAAAATTAGAAACATCTTTGATCATATCATAAGATTCCCATCTTATCAAATCAAGATATCATCATTAGCACACTTATCAGAACTGGGATCTAAGTTTAGAAGAACTCTTCAAAATCATATGCCTATCACTACAAGATCTCAATACAATAAATTGAAGGACGAAATCCAACAAGGTCATACCCAAAATTCTCAAGAAGAAGGTGAAAGCAATAATCCTCTTTACAATATAAGTCGTAATCCACTTTTCAACAACAACATGGATAACAAAGAAGAAAATCCATTCCACAACTACAGAGACATGACCAAAACCAATATAGATAGTGATAATGAGTGAGATGAAGAATGTCTTAGAGAGGCTGAGCAAGATCCCAAATTTCACAAAGCCATAGAAAGAATCTTGCAATGAGATAAAGAAAAATATTTCCTCTATCTAGCTGACCAAGGAGCTAAATTGCCTCATGACTTTGATACCGAGAATTTAAAGAACAAACCTGAAGAAACACCCCTATCTGATCTTAGTGCTTTGACTCAACAAATTAAGGCACTTCAAGGACAAGTTAAAGAGTTACAAGGGGGAACCACAACAAATAAATATACTCTTGAGGACATTTGTCCTTATCCTTTCGATCGAAGTCTCAACATGATTCTATTTCCCAAACATTGTGAAATTCCAAAATTTGATCGTTATAATGGGAATCGGATCCAATCAATCATGTTAGAGACTTCTGAAACATGAATTTAGAGTTCGCTCATGAGGACACTTACTTGATGCATTTATTTCCTAGGAGTCTTGGAGGTCACTCTATGGAATGGCTATCAAAAATCACACCTCCTGTCAAGGCATTTGAAAAATTAATCAATCTATTTATATCACAATATGCCTACAACATCCAACACCAAATCACTATGATATATCTCTACAAAGTTGAGCAAAAACCCAGTGAACCTTTTATTACTTTTCTTCAAAGATGGAGAAGAATGTTTGCTAGATATCCTCATCCTGTTCCTGAAAAGGAAAAGATGGTCACCTTCATTAATAGTTTGAATTCAGAAATGAACTATCGCTTGAATTTACATTGTCCTCCCTCTTTTGAGAAATTGATTGAAGATGCTATAACCATTGAAAGTGCTTTGGCCAAAAGAGGAATAATAAAAATTGACAAGGACAATCCTAGCTCATCCAATTATCACAGCAATCAGGACAAGTCTAAATTTTGGACTCGCAATAAGAACGTGGTGAATGATGGTGTTTTTGATGCGAATCATGTCTCAACTAAGCCATTTCTTAGCACTCCAAGTACTCCTCGCAACAACAACTATAACAATGTCAACTCGGTTACAAATCAAGGAAATAATCCTCCTCCTTCGAGGAACAATGTTAATCAACATTCTACTCCCAATCAAGGGAATGCCAACAATCAAGGTTACCGGGGAACCACTATCAATAACAACTCCTTAGGGAATACCTCAAATACAAATCCACAATGATTTTCATTCTTCTCTAGTATAACTTACACTCCATTGGGTCAATCTTTGGAATTTGCATTCAAATAGTTGATGGCTAAAAATGTCATTACCTTACCACCTCAACGAAACTATGAACCTAGTGTGAAGCCTCCATCATGGAATGAGGTATACTATTGTGACTTTCATCGGTGCAAAGGTCATCGCACAAATAACTGTCAAGCCTTGAAGAATACCATTCAAGACTTAATAAAAAATGGCACCATCACAATAGAAGGACATCAAAAATTAAATGAAGACCACCAAGCATTTCACAAACCCTTGCCTAATTATCAAACAGGTGAGTCTTCTGGAAAAAGTGTGAATCATATTGATGATTTGATAATCAATCATATCTACACTGACGATGAATGGGTCAACGTTATTAAAGTCAAAGAGAAGGTGGAATATAGAGAAGTCAATGCAACAACAAGGGCGCAAGCTAAAGTTGTCTTAAAGGGTGCCTCTTCAAAATCCACTGGACCTCCACCTCAACATCAATATGACTTAGTCAACCAACTTTGGAAAACTCCTATTCAGATTTCTATCTTAGAACTCTTGAAGATTTCCCCAACACATAAGGAAATTCTTGAAAAGGCCCTCGTTGAAACAATTGTATCCACTGATTTGGATGTGGACCAATTTCAAGCCATGGTAGGACACTTGTCCTCACCCACATGCCTCTCATTCTCTGAAAAATATGATGTTTCCATAACTCATCCCCATAATTCATCATTATACTTAGAGGTCATGGTTCACAAGTTTCATGTCAAACGAGTTCTAATAGATGGAGGTGCTAGTTTGAACATATGTACCATGAAGCCGGTTAAGGCTTTAGGATTTTTTGAGGACTCCATTGATCCCATAAGAAAGATTACTACTAAATCCTATGATGATGAGGAAAGAGTGTCCAAGGGTTTAATCACGCTACAAATTAGAGTGGGACTTGTTATCAAAAATACTTTCTGTCAAGTATTAGATTGTGATCTTGCATACAACATCTTGTTGGGTCGTCCTTGGATCCACAAAATGCAAGCTATCCCATCCACATATCATTAATGTCTTAAGTTTCCTTATGATGGGCAGGAAATCACAATACTAATCGATAAATCAAATGTCCAAACTTGTGACAACATCAAAGCTAGCCAAGATACTTTTTCCTAACAATCGAGAAGCTCGTGCTAGTACTTCTCTCAAGATTGATACACAAATCAGTTAGGTAACCAATAGTTTTAACAAGAAATTGAAATTCAAGGATCAGGGAGTCAGGGAATACTTTCTCTGTTTGGCTAATTTACCTACATCACCTCAGTCACAGGGACAACCTTCTATCATACAACATCAAATATCAACAGTGTCAACATCAATGCAACCACCAACAGAGCCAGGTACAAAGTTTAATGGATGATTAATCAAAGAAAAATTCCCCATGGAAGATCTTGAAGATAGAGAAATTCTAAACTGGCTCTATAAAGATGAAAATGAAGTAGTTTTTAATGTCAAATTACCAATAGATATATATGGAAAAGGGTATTCAATCATGCAGAAGATGGGCTATGATAAGGGTCCTATCGGAAAAAGAAAAGGAGTAGTTGAGCCTACTCACCTTCGAGGACTTGCTGCGAAAGAGAAAACCAGATTAGGCTATGATACTAACTCAAAAGAAGGAACATCCAAAAAAATGCATGGCACTATCTTCACATTGCAAGAAGGCTCAGATTCAAGAGAAGCATGTTTGGCAACAATTCAAAATTTCATGGATAATAACTCTGACACAGACTCTGTTGAATATGAATGGGACACCATTTACAATGATGAGTTCTAGAGGGACAAAGAGGTTGATGTAATACACCAGTATACCCCAACTCTAAATGAAGGTGAAGGTTCAGAGACCCAA
>VDFB02141854.1:0-22168 GCA_007258455.2 Sequoia sempervirens
GCGAACCCCCTAGGGGTTCAAGCGAACTAGGGTTCATTTGAACCCGCTTCAATATGCACTTTTATTTTGTTTTTTGGCGAGAAATGTGGGCCCAGTAATTAATGGGTTCGCTCGAACCCCTTTTTGGTTCAGTCGAACTTGTAGGTTCATTTGAACCCCTCTTTGGTGTAAATATCAATTTTGTATCATTCTCATTATATTATTTACAATGGTGGTTTTCCTTGTAGATGATCTAGGGGGATTCTCAACGTCAAAAATTGAAGTGTCCCATATGCTCCAATAATCATCGCCAGATCGAAGTGCTTGAAATTTTGAGTCCAACGCAACTTGAACTGGCTCAAAACGAGTCTGTACGCCCAAGTTATTGCCAGTCAAACTAGTACCTGAGGCCGTCAGAAAAGTGAAAAAATGGATCATCTCAAAAATTGACATAAATGGTGTCAAATCAAAGAGCTCAATGACACGAACCCAACAACGTTTGTTTCGTCAAAATTTGAGATCGTACACTTGAATTGCACCAAGTCAAACTTTGCAGGCACAAGGTTGCCTAGGACATACAACTGATGATGTTAGCACAGTGACTCAGTAGTCTGTATGTCAAAGTGGACCAACCCGAGCATGACACATGGCATTCGTACAATTGTATAGCTGAGGTGGTAGGCATAGGTGGTGAATGATGTGGCATTCTAGTTAGTGCATTGTACAATGGCGTGGTCCAATGGAAACTTGACACATGGCATCAGTGTCCAATCAACATGAACGATGGTGAGCACTGCGTGGCAGATGATGTGTCTTGGTCAACAAATAATCTTGTGCCACGTGACTACTCCTGCGAGCGCCACATGGCATCCTCCTTGGTCAATTATCACCCAATCTGTTGCACCATTCAACAGAAGTTGATTGAGGGGGTTCAACCCCCTAACCTCTCCCATAACAGCCCCATGCTTGGTCATTGCACCCACAATGTTTTTTTTACCATTTATGGGCAATAGTTTCTTTTGATGTTTAAATGGTTGGAATTCGATTTAAAAATGTACGGTGGTGGGGGTTGACCTCCCGACCACCCCGCCACCAAAAGGACTAACCACCATTGAGCCATTGCATACCTCCGAGAATATACAGGAGCTCAATTAGTTTTGACTATTTATCAAACTCCTAAACCCCTTATTTTTAAACTTCCACCCTATATTGAAAAATTCAAAAACCTCTAATCTATTAAAGAGGTTTAATTAAACCTCCTAAAGCCCAAAAAACAAAATATTAAGGGGCTATAAAATATAATAAAGATTATAAGGATTTTTAAAGAGGATTATATGAGGGAATAAGGGATTTTTATATGTAAATAGGGGAGATTTCCAAATATTTTTACTTTGTAAAGGGGATAGGCAATATTTTGTAAATTATTTGGTTATCAACCGAATTGGGCCATTTTTTTTGTATAAAAGGGGGTGAAGTTGGGAGAGTGATTCATTCAAAAATCAAGCAGGTGATGACGCTAGGAGAACTACTTGGAAGACTTGATTCCATTCTTGTAAATCGGAGGAGCATTATGCCACCAAAGTGCTGGAGGGGAATGGTTCTATTTTGCAATTGTAATCTTATTCTTGGAGCATAATAGGATCAGTTACTCTATTGGAGAGGGACCCGGAGATGTAGTCCACTTGGATGAACTCTGTTATCAATTGTGTTTTGTCTTCTATCTTTTTCTCTCTTTCATTTTGTTATCACCTTGTTATGCCATATTGTTTAAGTATTTATATGTTATGTTAAATTTGTTTGTAAAGCTTGAATCAATCGTTGTGATAGTTATGCATTCATTAACAATTGTCATAGATCCTAATATAGATCAGTAGAGTAGGGTTGACATCATTATCATTATCATTTACAAGTGTCCTTAACCTGCCTACCCTACCCCTTGTTCACACAAGTGTGAGAATATCTCTCGTACATGTAAAGCCATCGTACCTCTTACGCATGTCATTATGTAGCCATCCTACCTCTTACACATGTCATAAGATAGTCACCCTACCTCTCTCACTTATCATATTCATGAGCCTCCCTATGTGTATGTTAGAGCCTCTAAGTGATTGTTTGATCTTCTCTAAAGGTTAGCTACTTCTTATAATCAAGAACATAAGGCTAGTGAGCAATTAATAGAGAATTTATTGTTCATTTCTAAGATGGTATTCATTTTTGAAAATAAATCATCTCTACACTTTATTCTTTTTGCAAAACCAACATGGGTTCCCCTTGACACAACACCAATTGGAGATGTACAGATTAAGCAAATGGAGTTTCAACAAATAAAATTCTTACACATAATAGTGGGGATTCAACACATTTAGACTTACTTCACTTTGAGATTCCCACAATCAAATTTTGGTGTAAGAAAGAAGATCAACTATAAATAACAAAAGTAGCTTAAGATTTTATGATTTAATTTCTTCTTAGGCCTTGAACAAAATGTTTTTCTTGACTGATGTCTCATCCATTACACAGTCTAAAATTATACAATCTCCTCTTAGAAATAGCCTAAACACAAATCCAATGATTTTTTAGACACTATTATTTTAATTACAAAGCCGGATAATTCCAATCAATTTCAGAAGGATCTGCTAGTCTGACACATTTGTGTCGAAGCTGACATTGCTCATCTGATGGAGAGACTTGTGGGCCATGACCCTAATATGTCGACCCAGTTCATCAATTCTTGGAAGAATCAACATGTGTCTTTGGGTGGCATCTCCTTTACAGTGGATGAGGAAGTGATTGTGTCGGTGATGGGTCTCCAGTGCTCTAGTATGAAGCATCCAAAACATTCTAAGACCCAAGATAATGATAATATAAACAATATTTTTGTGGGGGATGAGACGTTGGTGTGCAACTAGTTTGGATTTGAATGGGAGGCTCTTCCTCAGCAGTGGAACTAGATGTGTCTTGCATTGATGAAATATGTCACTCTGGAAGGTAGGTACAAGACCTATTACTTCTACCATTTTCTCTTGTTAAATCACCTTAGGCATAAATTTTTACTGAGCTTTCCATTTTTCCTACTTATGGACCTTGAAAACTCAATCAAAAAATGTGTTGAGTCTGCCGCTTCAAATCCCAATGAACCTACTCCCTTGTCGCTCCACTAGGGTCTTATCCTAAGACTCTACCACTTTCATCTAGCTTTATGCCCTCTGAAGCCCATTTCGATTGTCTGAATTGAGGAAATTGAGCCCCCCACTACGACCAACTTATCTCTGGTTGAATACAAAGGCCCTGTCAGGAAGAGTCATTGGTCCCTATTGATTCTCAGAAGCCCAAACCTGCTACTAAAAAACTTAAGGGTATCGAGGGAGGTGCCCAAACCAGTGCGATGGCTAGCCTGTGTGACCTCAAGTCTACCCCTGCTAAGACTTCCAGTAAGCTTGCCCCAAAAAGAAAGGTAAGGGGGAGAAGGAGCCTCCGAATAAAGGGAAAAATGTTGTGAGAAAGGACTTGTTGGGTGATACAGTGGTTGCAAAGAATGTGGTTATTGGTTGTGATGCCATCATTCGGTGCTCTATAAGGTTGGCAAAGAACAGGAAAAAAGTGCAGGTTAGAGATTTGGACACTAAAGAAGAGTTGTCAGACAATAAAGATAGTAGAATTGAAGAGGTGTCGAAGGGAGAGGAAGGTGAGAAAGCCAGAGGTCCCTCCTCCATTCCTAAAAAGGGTAAAGTTGTAATGCCCCGCCACACAACCCTAAAAGAGGAAGTTGCAATTCACTAACCAAACACAACAATTTTTTTTGTGTTTAAGAAAATTAACATACAAGTTCACTATACTTTGCCAACATCCCCTAAGGCTATGAGGTTGAGATTACTAAAAACCCACAAAACCACATACATGAAATGAATCATAACATCTAATTACTTAAGGAAATGAGAACACATACATTCCATGCAAGATAGTTTACAACATAATTACAACACTCATTCCCCGAATGAGATAAATCCAATAATCAAGATTACATATTACAAATTCCACCTCGATCACAATGAGGGGTAATAAATACAATAACCAACTGAAAGGACAAGGCATGAGAAGAAACTAATTCCCATGAGCTCTCCAACTGGAAATCATGACCACACGAACAAGAAGAAGAACCAACGGATAAGATGCACGCCACTCGACCACGTGGAATCCAAAAGGTTCCACTCCCTCCGTGCTAGGAGATAGTAACAAGGAATTCCTACACAAGACCATCTACCACTAGACACGGGCTAAACATATTTGAACTGAAACAACTACAATCACAAGGTCACTTAACATCTACAAACACAATGCCACTTAACTATTACAATCACAATTCCATTTAATCACTACAGTCACAACATCACTTATCACAAGGTTACAATGCTTCCAGAGAACAATGATCGTGTACATCGCACAATAACTTATTAACTGTCGACATAGGAAGAGTGTCATGCATAAATTGCCATGAGTTACCCTGGCTCAACCTTCCTAGGCTACCGGACCCCCATCATGGGTTACCCTGGCTTGCCTCTACCGGCGTCGGACCCTCATGCAAGACTATGCGTCCCATCTCATCTCGAGCCTTATTATTCACTTGCTTCACGAGAGAGGCATTCATTATCTTTATTAGTGTGTAAGATCCCCATTAATTCTTTTAAATTATCACTTAATTAAACTCTAGTGAGTTACCCTAGCACCCCTTTGTGTGTCGGACCCCCACAAAGAGCCACTCTCCTATCGACAACACAACCACAAAAGGAAACTAGATAACACGACCTCTCCAATCCAAGGAGGTAACAAAACAAGGAAACTCACTCCAAACACTGGAGGACAACAAGGTCAAAACCCTCTCCAAACACTGGAGGAAACCAAAGTACAAAACCCACTCCAAACATTGGAGGAAACCAAATACAAAAACCCACTCCTTCCAAAGGAGGTACAAGTCACATTACCCTCTCCTATTCCCAAGGAGGCACAAATCCCCGTTCGTGAAAACCGGGTGATCCACATGGTGTAATTATGCACATTTTCCATGACACAACAAAAGTTGACTTTCATAAAGACAACCCACAACAGGATACAAATCCCCTATATGGAAGACTTCAAACAATGACTCTATACTCCCAACATCGAGCAAGAACGAATAAACATTAAAAGTATTTCAAGCAATTAAATAAACTAATATTCGGATTTCCTAAATCCAGTCAATCACAGTATTCCTTCCTTGCATTTATCTAATCAAAACTCTAAATTTCATTCCACGTCATTGCAATAAATCAAAGTCATTCATTTATCCTTAGTTTCACAACCAATTCATAATCAACAATCTATTAACTAACATCATTTGACTAAAATAAAACTTTCATTGATTCTCAATTTCACAACTATAACTATAATCAGAACACTTAAATAATAAAGTCATTCAACTAACATTTAAATCAATTTACTTACTCTAAATTTCCTATTATTTTCATATTCAAAAACATTTAAATAAATCAAGGCATTTATCTTATTCAATAAAACCTATTTCACAATAAAATTCCTTATTCATTAAAATATATATAAATTCCATTAAAAATATCTATTTAATTAAATATTTCAATCCTCTTGATCAAGCAATTTAATTACACTCTACAAATTATTATTTAAATAAATATTATTTAAAAATTATAATAATATTATATATATATAATATATTATATATTATACATATAATATAATAGATAAATATATTATTATATATTAATATTAATATAATATTAAATAATAATTATAAAATAAATCATATAAAAAAAACGCAATCCAAAGTTTCGTTTGGAATGCCACGAAGCCCTAAAGGTTGCGGCCTGTGTGAAGCTTCACACAGTCTGTGGCTTACGGCTACGGCCTGTGTGTAGTTCACACAGCCCGTGGCCGTTCCGACCACGGTCTGTGTGTTCCACACACAATCCGTGGTCCTTCGGCCGCGGCCTGTGTAGGGTTCACACAGTCCGTGGCCGCTAAGGTTGCGGCCTGTGTGGTGGCGGTGGGGTTTGACCTCCCACCCCACAACAACAACAAAAATTTATATTTATTTTTATTTCAAATATGGCGAAAATATAAGGTATTTTCTGGGTTTAACCCAAAATCAAAAAAATTCAAATATAACAAATATATATACCCAGATTTTGATTTCAAACTCAATTTGTGAAAATAATCCAAACCCATTTCAATAATAGAACTTATTTTCAAAACAACAAAATGGGTTTTCAAATTTTAGTTCTACAATAGAGTTTTCTTTGATTTTTTTCTCTATTTCTTGGTGTAAATTTCTTGTTTAGTTTCCATTTCCAAATCTATCTATAATTTTGCAAATTTGAGAGCTTTGCCATGAATTTCATTGAATCTAAAATTACATTTTCAATCATATAACCTCATTCAAAAGAAAGCAAGAAGTAGAAGAAAGAATGATGGAACCTTGTGTTTCCTCCAAATTTGGAAGCTTTCAACAATGGAGACTTCCAAGCCCTCCTTCAATTCCACAATTTTAGCCACCTCCAAGCTCTCCACCCAAAAACCAATTAAAATTCCCAAAACTCAAAATGAATTACCTTATGCCCTTTCTTCTCCAAATTTGTCAAAGCCCTAAAATTGACTCACCCACTAAATTTATTGCCAAAATGGAGATATTTTCTATTTTAAATAAAATTCATTTTCAACCAAAAAGGTAATTAAATTTTATTTAACCAAATGAATTTAACAATTCACAAATAAAATTATTTTCAACTTTTATTTCTAAAAGTAAAATATAAAGCATAATTCTAATTTTTGACTTAATCCAAAAATCTAAAGGTGCCAACCCAACCAAATTGGTTTAATTTTATCACTATTAATTTAATTAGTCAATAAAATAAATCTAATTCAAAATTAGATTATTTTATTAATTTAATTAAATTAATTAATTAATCACTAATTTTCCAACATCTCAATAAGACAAAACAATCATCATTTATAAATTTCAAAAGCTATTTAATCACTTTTAACTTGCAATTTTAAATACAAGGCCAAGGAGGAAACTAACAACATAAAATAACTGAACCCGACTACAAACCCGACGACACACTATGACTAGGGTGATGGTTTGACACAGAAAACCTAGTTACTATCTCCCAATCAATACCGTTGGTCAATGGACACGCTCAAACCTGTAAAACCAGGTGGAGTCGATGTCTTGTACCTGCATCCTGCACACAATACGAGTGTCGAAACATGCATATAATATATTAAAACACACCGTGAAGAGGAAATCGTGGAATCACAAGGCGCTCGCATGCGAGTGATGTGATCCCGTCCCCTTCACCAATATAATATCGCTAACTGACACATCTACTCATTAATGATATAATCAAAGCATAAAGCATCAGTAATTCACATACATGCTAATTTAATCCATAACATGAAATAATAATAACATTAGAATAACATATCATCACGTCAAAATATAATGTTTACAACGCTTAACAGGTAATGGTCAAAAGAAACTCAGTTCCAAAGTCAAAGCATAGTCAAACACAATCATAACAAGGAAGAACACAACTGATCCAAAGAGCCAAAACGGAGGGGTGTTACAAAAGCTCAGAAGGAGGTTTTGGCCTTTCACTCGTTAGAATCGTTGGATATTGAGCATAATGATCTTGACTACACTACAGGCGGCAGGGAGGAGCTTTGTGTGCTGAAAGAAAGAATGGACAAAATGGACAAAATGGACAAAAAATTATATGGTTTGACCCGCTTCACAGTCAAGTTGGTTCATTGTGTCACTAGTACCCTATTAGTTGCCATGAAGGATGAGATGGAGATGAAGAAGACTGAAGACTGCTAGGAGTGGATTAGTGATGATATGGTTAAGCTTTTGTCTAAGAACTGGGAGAATGCTAGCTAGTCTGCTGCTGGTCTAATGTTAGTCTACGTCTATTTTTTGGTTAGGTGTTTTGTTTTAATGCTTTTTTTCATCTTGGAATCTATTGGCCCTTGTGGCTCTTTATGAAGGGTACGACACCCTAAAAATGTTGCTTACTTTATCAAAAACAATGTAACCCACTAATGCTTGAAACAATACAATTCTACTTAGAAATCATTGATGCATCACAATATCTTCAACATCTAATTGAAAGCAATTAATCTATTCCTTGAATAGAAGTAATCAACAAGGCATTCATCACATCAATTGTGTATGAAGAATATCATAACCTTTAATTCTATTGATTCAAAAAAATATGGTATATAATGGAGACAAGAGGATTGAAACATGTTATTCACATATGCCTCCATTGGATTGTATGTTGTTATTATAGACAAAAAATTACAATTCTCCTCTCTAAAACTCTAAGAATCACTAAAAATTGACTAACCCGGATGTCCAAAACTATAATTTTCATGATCCCAAAATAAGGCTCAAAATTCCTTTTTATAGAATAAGGAAGAAAACAATCTTACTACATTGGGACAAGTGTCACTTTTTCATTTGACATTCCCTTCACGTGAAAATAAAAAGTAGGTATAATTGCCTCATAAAAGACAAAATACTTTAAACTCAAGGGCAAAACTGTTGGTGAAGCCATTATAGGAGATACATCTAAATATGAAAATGGAGACAAAAATGAATTAACTGATGCAATTACACTTGTACTATTCACCCATACAACAAAATTGTCATTTGAAATCCATGGATAAACAAGAATATGATTTACACTACTCAAATGAGCTGCATATTCATCATTTAACCAATTCTTGGCCTCTTTGGAAAATCTAACTAATTATATTTCCAACTTAATACACTTATCCATGGTAGCATTGCATAAATCCATATCAACTTTATTTTTAGCACAAATGGAATTAAGGAGGGGAGGTGGAATATTGTTGAAATTAAATCTCCAAGATTTGTATACCTTCACTTCACCCTCATCTGTTAAGATCTTTGACATCAAATCTTCCTCCATTTCCTCAAAAGAATTCAAAATTCTCTCCAAAGTTTCTTGAGACTTCTCATGAGCTGATAAAATATTTTCCAATGAATTGAACCTTTCTAGAATAATGAACAAATCAATAATTGGCATGATTTTTAGCATGGTACATAGTACTTGCATTCTTGGATTCCAAACATCTAAATGTCTTTCAAATTATTTATTGCTTGAACATGGTTGGCATAAGTATGCATCAAGGTGTTATAGCCATTCCAAGTTTCCTCTAGGCGATGCAAAATGCAATATAATCTATGCCCCAACAAATTATCAACCATGTCATTCATTTTCTTGTTAGCTTCCTCCCTAGCAATTTCTTCTACTTCTTTACTTTGTTTTAACTCTTCCTTCAAATTGTTGATCCTTAGAATGAAGGTTTCTCTATCTTGAAATGATATATCAATGGAGGATGGTTGAGGAGTAGCTGGCATAAAATTAATACTCTAAGGTGGAGGAAATAAGGCCAAAACCTTGTTGTAATCCTACAACAACTTTAGATTTTATTGTTGAGCCTTATCAAAATCCTCTTGCAATTTCTTCATTGTAGCTTCACTAAAGAATGCAGTGTTAACAGCTAAAATTGTTTCCTTTGGAGCACTTGTAATTGAATTCCTTCTAACAATAATGTCACTTGTAAGCTCATTTATATATTTGATTAATTTTGGCTTGTTAGTTTCAAGACGAGACAAGGTCCATATTGCTAGAGCTGCATATGTTGCATTGAATCCTAAGACAAAGTAGATCATGAGCTTGCTTTGCTTATTCTAGTATTGGTTCATATGTATCCTACTTCCTAATTGTATCTAGGGCAACAAATACAATATCCCATCCTTCCAATAAGAGGAAAACATTTTTTTGCATAATCTCTCTTCCCTTTTCAAGAATAATATGATTAAAATCAAAATCCACCTCCTCCAAAACCTTCCTACCCATCTCATCCCATTTCACTTTGGAAACCTTTTTCTTCCTCTCTTTCATGATCAAGGCATATTACTCAGCTTTATTCTTAATTGAAAAATCCTTCAATTCTTTAGATTTAACAAAATTATCATTTGACATGAAAGAAGAACATGCCAATGCCCTAACATCATTTACTACATCTCCCCCACTCTCAAAGTTAATCTAACATTATTTTTTAGGGGAAGCCTCAATCATGCCCCTTGAGGGTGAATTGAATACTTGCCTTATTTATTCAATGTTAGGCACATCATCATCATTATCAGGGTACTCAACCAAATGTTGAGGACATATTCATTGTAAAGATTGAACATGTTAAATGGAGATTGTTGGATAATTACCTAAGTTACAATTTTAGGCCTTTCCATTGATAATTTTGGGGCTTCAACCATGATTTTAGTAGCATTGTCAATCATTACTAAAATTTTGAGGACAAGTTCCTCAATTTTTGAATAGGCTCCCTTATAAGAAGGGTATGTCATAGGTTGTCATAAGCTCCTAACACTTTAGTTAAAAATATATGAATTATGTCAACTGAGTAGTGTTCAAAGGTTGTATGCAATAGGGGATTTCTTAGCCATCTCTCTTAGATTTTTTGAATGTTTAAAATGGATGTAAACAAAAATTAGACTAGAAAGCCACTAAACTAAAAAGCATGAAGTTGTTTAAGCTAAAAAGAATGAAATTGTTAAACTAGAAAGCATTCAAATTCCTATTCTAGAAAGCCTGTAAATTACCTAGAAATTAATACTTGTAGTTAAACTGTGGAATTTAAATGATGGCAACTAATAGCTAATGCCTAACTGCTGATAGAAAGTACACTTAATGACTTGTAACTAACAAGAAGAGTGGGTGCTCTGGAATTTCAAAGTAAACAAAATTTAAAGATTACAACCTTAAAACTATGACTTGTAGGACTACATAACAGAGCTTGACACAAAATAACATTCATCCAAATTCAACATGGACAAAATGAAAGTAACAGTATTAACAAGAGAAATACTTATCTACTCTATGAGATCCCTTGAGTGGCCAACTCTCAGGCATTCAAAAAATTAACTGAAATCACACATACTTCTGCATCTTCAAAATAAATCTATTCATGGTACTTCCATTACATAGAACTATTGACTCAAAATAGGATTGGCAATATTTATTTTATTCATATCATAAAAAGTGTAACACAGGGACATAACTGAATGGTATTCAAAGCATATCATAACAACATCATATTGCTTTTGATGGTCACCCATATATACTAACAAAATCCTATATTTCAGATGGTGATAGATCACCATTGAAAACTTCATTAACAAAATTACAACTGACTAACTTAATAGATGTTCATGACATAAAAACACAATAAATGCTTGGAGTGGAGCCATAAAGTCTTAAACAATTTTTTTAACAAAAAGCTTTAAAGGAAATTGTTGCCCTATGCACGCCTAAATTTCTAGCACCCAAACTTCCAATGCCTTAACTTCATCTACTTGAAGTCCGCTTAAAGTCCACTTCATTCTTTGGTCGTGCATAAGTCTTGTACATGTTATCCTTGAATCCAACGTGCTCAATTCGTGGGATAACCCCTACAAAACTTGTCTGTTTTGTAGCTCACGTACTCTAGGAAAATAAAATGAGGTGAATTGAATTGGTCCTCATGCATGGTCCTCCATCCTCAAAAAGTCATTCTGAGCATTAACCTTTGTTAATTCATCAAAATTTGCATTTTAAACCAAGTTGTGAAAATTCAGTTTTGGGAGTTATAAACTTTTTTGCACATATAAAAGCATTATTTTTTAGTCCTTTTACACAAAATGCAGCTTCTTCCAAGTGTAAGGGCGCTGAATTTTAGCGCCCTTGCATAAATTTCTGAAAAACTTTACCAACACCTAGAAACTTCCAAAAATGCATTCCAATCTTTGTTTCTCCCGTTTCGCTCAATTTTTCTCGCTCCATTGCTCACATCCACTTGCTAGTTTGCTCTTTTCCACTCCGTTCTCCATCATCATCACATCCAAGTTTCCCAAACCTATGAAATTGCTCAGATTTGCACCTCATTTTTTCTTACCTTTGCATCATAATTATTAAAGCCTACTCTTGAATACATTTTAATCTCTTGTGCCCAAATTCTAGAGCAGTTTTGATCAAGTTCTTGCTTATCACTAAGCAAGAAGGCTTTGAAGTACAACCATAAAGTTCTTCCCGTGTTTCAATTTTTCAAGGAAGTGTTCATCAATGGTTCAAGAAGAATTTGAAGAAAAAGTTTTTTCGATAGCTTCAATGAACAAAATGATGGATTTCCAGCTTGCTCTAGATTTAAGAATTGTTCCTAAAAGAGATCGGAAAGCATTCAAATCTTATCGAAGGAGTCAATCTCAAGAATCCTTGTCATCTCCAAAGTACATTCCAATGCTAGACAGTGATGAAGTGCACATCATCATGAAGTTTTCATGAAGAAAGATGTTGAAGAAGGCTAATTTTTGCCTTAGATTAGATTTCCTAGTTTTAGCATTTTCATGCTTTATGTAGATAGGTTTTGAGATTTTACATGTCATTTTGAAAAATGTAATTACATGTAAAACAAATATGTTCTCCTACATTTATGGACTACATTTTTGAATAAGTCAACTATTTGGTTAGGGTTTTTCCAGATTATCTCTCCTCTCCCATCTATAAATAAGAGAGAATTCTATTGTATTATTTACCTTTTATCTTTTGCAACAAAGTGCTTCCCAATTGTGAAGCGAATTTTGAAACTTTGAATTCAATTTTGTGAATCTAATTTTGATCAATAAAGAAGTGAAGTTGCATACCAAAATTTGTGCTAGGAACAATTATCTTATAGCTTGATTGAATTGACAGTATTAAGTAATTGAGATTGAAAGGGCTTTTGAGTAAATCTATGTAAACTTTGACTTACACTTGTTGCTTGGAATTGTGGTATTGTCGATACGAATGGTGAATTCTCTATAAGAATTTTTGCTTATATTTATTTATGTTGTTCGTGAAATCTATAGTGGAGTATATATAATATTGTGTGCTTCTTTTACAATGCTAGTTATTATCTTGAAGGATTCTTTATTGAAAACTACGTAACGACTTTGTGCCTCTATGAGCTTCTCTTATTTGCTACTTATTATCATCCTGGTATTCCTAGGCTTTTCTTTGAAAAGATAGGAATATTAGAATTACTACTTAATTTTAGTTTGAAGTTGTATTGCATCAAGAAGTTAAAATTGTGAAACATTGTAAAACACATTCTCTAAAAAAAGAGAGAATCATGAATGTGACACACCCCCATATCATTATTGTAGTGTACATTATTGTGAACATTTAATTAGTTTTCCTTATGTTCAATAAACAGTAAGAAGGATGCCTCCCCTTTTTGAGAGGAGATATTTTATCTCACACAACTGTAGTTGAAATCAAGGTTTTGTAATCTATTAAAAGGGATTACAAAAATTCCACCCAACAATACAATGACTTGAAATCTATACCATTAAATCAACATTAGTTAGCTAATTTCAATCAATTTGAGAAATAAAGATTTATACATCATTTTATAAAAAGAAAACAATTATTGATCCTAAAAATAAACAATTGGTAGGGTTAAAGTGGTTGGTAAGAACAAAGAAGGGTATTTTAGCTTAATATAATCATGAGATTGTTTATACCTCACTAGTATCCTCATTTATTTCTCTCCTCTGCTATATGAATCCTAACCCAAGTTCTTATCCTCTTTTGGATCTCAACTTTAAAAGAGTAATTTCTAATTAGGTCTTCAATTTTGTTGAATTGATGCATATATCCTGCCAATTTGACCCCAATTCTAACTTGATGAATATAGTGCTCTAGGTCACAATTCCTATGTTCATCTAGACTCTCATTTTATATGGCTGCAACTTGGAGTATAAAAACTCCAAGCCTTTTTTAGATGTAAACATAAAATAAAAATAAAAATGATGCTCAATGGTAGAAATAATCCCTTTCTTACATTCCTCAAATGAGTTTTTCTAGCTTCATTTAGTTGCCACATGATCTCCAAAAATATAGTTCTATCTAACACTGATCTTGGTAGTATGCAAGGTGTATTCGATGCACTATAAAGCATTATTATAATAGAATTGATTTGAAAAAAAACAATCACCCTAATTGTGGTCAATTCCTAGCTCAAGAGCTTGATCCAATGATCTCAATTTTTTTCTAATTTTCTCTAAAAATCTCCAATAAATTCTTAATATCCTAAACTCCTCAACACCTCTCTGACAAATAACTCTTCAAATGTTGCATAATTTGACTTATCACAATGCATATCCCATATATAAGTCCATTCTTGGACTAGAAAAATGCATCCATTCTCATCTTCAGACATTATATGCAATCAAGGAGCCCAAATCCATTTTGCATTGTACAATATGATGTGACAAAGAAGATAACACCATTTAAAATGTACAATACTCTCATCACTTTTAGTTTTCATTAATGCTTTATGAAGTCCATCTGAAACAAAAGTGGCATAGTCAAAATTTATGTTCAAGTCTATGTGTTGCACATCTGTAGCCATCACCAACAAGGTTGTTGATATTTGCATTTTTCTCATTCATAGCCAAAACTTGACATAATGCAAAGTAAATATTGATGAAATAATGTTAAAAAATTTCATAATTGAAAGGTTTTATTTCATCATGAGTGAACATTACTATTTTCCTATTTGTGTCTCTTTGTTGTGATGACGCAATCATTTGACTATGAAACTTTCTCTATCCCTTGAATATTCTCTTGTGAGTGGGCCAAATTAAATTGGGATACGTGCATCCTTTATTAGGTGAAAGACTTCACAAATATAGTTTATGTCCAAACTCACCAATTTCACACCTATGTCATTGGATACAATCCTAACATAAGGGTCATATCACCTTACAATTTCCTTGAATAAATCCACATTTATGAATACATTAGGGACTATCAATCATCCCAAATCTAGACTCCATATATTTGACAAAGGTCTAAGTCACTGACACTTCTTGAATCTGTATCTTAACAAATTCAAACCCTATAGTGAAATGGTGGCATCCCTAATAACATCTACCCTATCAACCATCCTATCAAAATGTATCCCAACTCCTTGAGCATAATTATCTCTTTTTGATGAACTGGGTAATTGATGTAGCATGTCTTCATCTAACCCTCTTTTCAATTTTTTAGATGGTCCAACCATTTTTGGAACTAGGGTTTCTTTTACAAAACAAGGGTTTTAGGAGTAACTAGGGTTCTTTGCTTCTTTTTAAAAATTTATGAAATATAGGACCTCTCAATTTCTACTTGAAAACATGACCTAACTAGACTAGAGAAAAAATTCAAACACAAAATTTGCACAATTTAAATCAAAGAATTGAACATACCCATTTACCACTTTGAGAAACCCTAATTTGATTCTATTAACACTCAAAAAACTCAAATTCCATAAATTTTTCACACATGACACTTTACAAGGATTCTAAGAACTTGAAGAAATGCAATTCCCTTTAAAATTTGGGAGAAATTGGAAGATATTGGAAAAAATGCCATTAAAGCTCATACATGCAAACATGGTGTTTTCTAGAAGGCATAACTTTTGATCTAGGGATCTAAATCCAATGTTTTCCTAAATTCAAGATCTTTACAAGCTACATGTACTAAACTATCGAATATAAGTTTGAAGATCATTAAAAACCTCAAAAAGAGAAAAATAAGCTCCAAATTTTTACAAAGCAATACCTAAGAAAATCAAAACATAGTAAGAGATGGACTTGGGATATTATTTTAATGGCATTGAATAAGGAAATAATGGTAAAAATTCAACAGTTGGAGTTACATTAAAAATAATAGAGCATCTTATCATTAATTGGTTTCTATCTTGAGTATATGTTTCAATGAATAGTAGGGTGTGGGTTTTTGCTTATGGACCATGGTTTTAGTGACCACTAGTTTACAAAAACCATTTGGTTATTTCTTATTTCCTTTTCTCTATGTATGAAGTGTATTAGATAAGGGTTTAATAATGTTACGTAGGTAAAGTATTTTTAAGTAGCCAAATATTTTGTTCGACTGAAGAAGATTGAGTGGACTTTATTGGTGTAATAATTTTATTAATATTAATACAAGTTTGGTATCTCTTTGGTGGTGAAGTTTTTTCTCAAAAAAAAATCTTCAAGTAAATTTAGTGTTGTTTAATTATTATTTTTATTATTTTTCTCCAAGTTTTATTTTAGGGTTTGATCACATGTACTAATCAAATTTGAACACTATTTGTTTATACTTTAATTGTAATGTTTACCATGTTTACAACAAAGCAATCTTCACATATGTGGTATCAAAGAAATTATGCATTTAGATTAGAGCTTAGTTATGTTAGAAAATAAAATTACTATAATTAATTTGAATAATTGGTGATTAGGTACTAATCATTGTCTTGTATGTAGATGATTTTTTTATTGGGAACAATAAGGAGATGATTAGGGAGCTTAAAAGTGGTGCAAGAGCATCCCTGGTTGTAAAGCAATCCTGTATCAACCAAAAATAGTTAGGTTTGCAATAACAAAGTTGAAGGGTCACACTGCATTGTGGTGGAAAGAAATCCAATTGGATAGGAATATAAGAGGTAAGGAAAGGATCATCAAATGCGATCAAATGGTAACCAAATTGAAGAATCAATTCATACTTGTCCGCTATGAAGTGGAATTGCTAAAAAGGTTGCAAAATTTGGGGCAAAGGGAGTTGATGGTGAAGGAATACATTGAATAATTCTACAAGATAATAATCAGGACCCATCATAGTGAAGCAAGCAAGGAAAAATTTGTGAGGTATATCAATGGACTAAGAACAAGCATTGAGGAAGAAATGAGCCTAGTGAAAATAAAATTAGTGGAAGAAGCATACCAAATGAAATTTAAGGTGGAGGGAAAGATGACCAAGAAATTTGAGCAACAGAGAAGTGCAAAAGGAAGATCTTCAAAGAATGGATCCCAACCCAGAGAAAGAAGACCCCATGTGGAGCAGAATAAAGATTCAAAACCATACCAAAGTGAAGAAAAGGAGGCTAAACCACACCACAGGAGCAAAGAAAATTGAATTTTCTACCCCAATAATAGAGGAAGTCACAATTTGTATCAAAATGAAGGAAGATCTAAGAGAAGACCATTCAGAGGAACTTGTTTCAAGTGTTAAGGGGAAGGAGATAGAGAATTTGAGTGTCATCAAGGAAGTATCAGAAAGAAACCTGAGAACACCGGAAGGACAACATATGTAGAGGAAGAATAAATTGGATCCCCTAATTTGTGTGGAAAACCTGAGAAAGGCGAGTCATTGGCGATGAGAAGAGATTTGATGCATGAAGAAGTGACCGAAGAACCATTGCAGAGGAAAATTCTATTCAGAACCAAATGTAAGTCTAGAGGAAAGGTATGTAAAGTTATCATTGATAGTGGTAATATTGATAATCTAGTTTCAGAAGAGATGGTAACACAGTTGAATTTGAAGGGGTTGAAATATCCAAACCCTTATAGAATAGCATGGATTCAAGATGAATATAAGGTATTGGTAAATGAACAATGTTTGGTGAAATTTCATAGGGAGACCATGGCAATATGATAAGAAAGCTATTCATGATGGAAGAAGGAACACTTATATGGTGGCATCAAATGGAAGAAGAATCAAGTTGATACCTTTGGAGGAAGAGGAGAAGACTAAATTTTGTGGCACTTCCAAACTATGTTTGGTAGATGGAAGGAAATTTCTTGATGGGTTGAGGCATGAGAACATGTGTTTTGCATTGAATCCAAAGGAAACCAATGGTTTGGAGATAGAGAACCCCATCAGAGAGAGTGAAGAATTTGTAGAGTTGCTGACAGAGTACAAGGGCATCATCTCAGACAATCTATAGATTGTTTACCAGAGGTCCAAAGTATCATTCATCATATACATCTAATACTGGGATCCAATTTTCCAAACAAAGTAGCACATAGGATGACATCAACAAAGAATGCAGAGTTGAACCGGCAAATACATGAGTTGTTGAAGAAAGGATTGATTAGAGAAATTTTGAGCCCATGTGCAATACCTGTTGTGCTTGCACCAAAGAAGGATGGAGAATGGAGGATGTGAATAGATTCAAGAGAAATTAATAGGATCATTGTCAAGTACCAATTCCTATTTCCAAGGATGGATGGCATTATAGATTGTTTGACTGGAGCAAGATATTTCATAAAAAATGATCTCAAAAGTGAATACCATCAAATCAAGTTCAAAGAAGGAGATGAATGGAAGATTGCATTCAAGACAAATGAAGGATTATATGAGTGGTTAGTGATGCCTTCCAGATTGACCAATGCATCGAGCACTTTCATGAGATTGATGAACGAGGTATTGAAAACGTTCTTGGGTAGGTTTTTCATTATTTACTTGGATGATATTTTGATTTTTAGTAAAACCAAAAAGGAACACTTGTTGCACATTAGGAAAGTATTGTAGAGGCTAAGAAAAGAGAAGTTGCTAATAAATATCAAGAAATGTAGTTTCATGAAAAAAAAGTTGGTATATTTGGGATTTTTCATTTTTGTTGAAGGATTGAAAATGGATCCGGAGAAAGTGAAATCAATTTTGGATTGGCCTACACTGGTAAATATTGGAGAAGTAAGATTGTTTCATGGACTAACTAGCTTCTGTTGGATGTTTATCAAAAGTTCCAATAGCATTTGTAACCCCATGACAAAGACAATGAGAGGGGAAAAGAAGGATTTCAAGTGGATGACCGGAGCGCAAAAGAGTTTTGAACTATTAAAGAAAAAGGTGACAAAGCAACCAGTGTGAACACTACTTGATTTTGATAAAGTCTTACAAGTTGATTGTGATGCAAGTGGGAACACAATAGGAGTAGTATTGAGCTAGGAAGGAAGACCTATAGTATATTTTAGTGAGAAATTGAATGATTCCAGAAGAAGATACTAGGCCTATGATCAGGAATTTTATGCCATAATTCAAGCTTTGAAGAAGTGGAGACATTACCTACTACCTAAGGAGTTTGTGTTATATACAGATCATCATCCTTAGTAGTATTTGAATAGTCAAGGGAAGTTGAATCAAAGACATATGAGATGGGTTGAGTTCTTGTAGAGTTACACATTTATGTTGAATCATAGGAGTGGTAAGTAAAATAAGGTTGCAAATGCATTGAGTAGGATAAGGAACTTGTTGACAAAAATGAGAGTAAAAGTACTAGGATTTGAAGAACTAAAGCAGATGTATGAGGATGATGTAGATTTTGGTGAAGCATGGAGAGCATGTAAAGAACCTATAGTGATGGACTGGATCTAGTGGTTGGATTATTTCATTCAAGAAGGTATGTTATTAAGAGGAATTCAGTTATATATATTGAGGAGTTCGATGAGAGAAAAATTGATCAAGGAGTAGCATAGTGGAGGTTTGGTAAGACATTTTGGAGTAGATAAGATAATTTCCTTAGTGAGTGAGCATTACTTTTTGCCACAGATCTATAAGGATATCAGGAAGTATGTTTAGAATTGTAGAATTTATCAAATTACAAAAGGGAGCAACCAAAATACTAGATTGTATAAACCTTTGATAGTACCGGATAGACCTTGGGAATATTTGAGCATGGATTTCATTCTGGGATTACCTAGAACACAAAGAGGACATGATTCAGTAATGGCAATTGTGGGCAAATTTCCAAAATGACACATTTTATTCCTTGTAAGAAAACCAATGATGCTATGCATGTAGCTGATCTATTTTTCAAGGAGATTGTGAGCTTGCATGGATTACCTAAGAGTATAGTTTTAGATAGAGACACCGAATTCATTGGATACTTCTAGAGGACATTGTGGAAGAATATGAAAACATATTTAAAGTTCAGTTCAGCATATCACCCACAGATAGAAGGACAAGCAGAGGTAGTGAACAAAAGTTTGGGTAACCTATTGAGATGTTTGGTTAGAGACAAGGTAGGAAGTTGTGATATAGTTTTACCATAGGCAGAGTTTGCATACATTAATTTAGTAAATTGGAGTATAGGAAAGGCACCATTTCAAATTGTTACCAAAGTAAATCCTAGACGATTTGTAGAGTTAAGAGACATCAATAGGGAGAATAAAAGGAGCACAAAAGCAGAAGAGTTTGTAGATTTCATGGACACATTGCATAAATAGATCCAAAATCATTTGAAGGACATTAATGACAAGTATAAGGAGAAGGCAGATGAACACCGAAGACAAGGAGTTTGTTGTTGAAGATGAAGTGATGGTATATTTGAGGAAGGAGATATTTCCAATTGGCACATACAATAAGCTAAAGATGAGGAATTTTGGACCATGCAAGGTTCTAAGGAAGTTTGATTCTAGAAATGCATATGAAGTGGAGTTACTAGAGACATTGTGTTTATCACCTATCTTCAATGTTGCAAACATACATGAGTTTCACAAAGGAGAATCAAGTGGTAGTGGCATTGAAGTAGATTTGAAGGAGCAAATACTACATCAAGAACCAAAGGAGATTGAACAAGTTTTGGATGCTAGAACCGAGAGAAGCACTAGGAACAAGGAGTACAAATAATATTTGGTGAAATGGAGAGGTAGAACAGTGGAGGATTCATCATGGATTTCGTACACTGAGGTGGACCGTCTTGGTTTTCCTCTTAGCCCTAGAAAGTGAGGGACTCACTTTTCTCCAAACCTTGGGTGTCTAATGCAAGATCATCTCTTATTGTAAAGCAATCTTGTATCAACCAAAAATAGTCCTTTCTTGCACTGCATTCAATAGCAGTTGTAGTAGATTCATTCTGGATTATTTGTATTTGCCTATCGAAAGTTTTCACTCCCATAATTTCACTGCATTTCCAGTCCAAGCATTTCAAGGTCGGCTTGGTCCGGGTTTCTTATTATGGATAGGTATTCAAAGATTCTCAAATTAAATCATATCTTGGGGCTGACATCCACATTTTAGAATTCTTTGAGTTATTAACCCTTATGGCCGACACAGACCTATATTGGAGCTAGAGAAGCATAGTTATAAGCATTGTAATTATTTGTAGATCATAAGTTAGTAGTTTATCATCAATTAGATTCAATACTTTCTGCATAAACCCTTTGGGGGCATGTAAGAAGGCCAGTTGGCCAATAGTTTGTGTAACACTCTAAGGAAAGGCCTACGAGTATGGATACTCACCTTAGTGGTCAATTTGTATGTCAACAATCGATAATAATAAAGATTCTTGATTTTACATTAGTTTTGTATTGATTTCATTGTGTTGATTCACTGTTGCATGGTCTGGACTGTTCCTTCTAGAACCCTCCTTTCGTGACTGCACCAAAAAGTTAGCTACCTAGTACTTTTGATAAATATTTAAGGGTTTCTAAGAATATTTTTAATATAAAAATTTACAAGGATTGACTTAATAGAAATCTTTAGTTGAATTAAGTATGTTGACACTATTTTGTAGCATTTTACAATGCAAAATTGTAAACCTTGATGTAGTATTTTATTGCTTGTATGCACTCGGCTTTCTTTATAACAATGTCTTGAATTGGATAATGGTCTTAAAATTCTGTATAATGTTCCTTTCTCTAATGTTATTGGAAGTCTAATATATGCAATGGTATGTACAAGGCCAAATATTGTCCAAGTAGCAAGAAGTTTATGTAGAACCCCAGTAAGGAATATTGGACCTATATTAAGCGATTGTTTAGATACTTGTGAGAATCTTCAAAATACTACATTTATTATCATGGGACTAATGATGTGGAAAAATTACTTGATTTGTAGGGTTTTGTTGATTCTAATTAGGCTAGAATATAGATAGCAAGAGGTCTACAAGTGGTTGCGTTCACTTTATTTGATAGATGAGTTAGTTGGAGGGTGAAGCCACAATAGTAGTTTACAATTTGATGGAGGAAGGAAAACTGAGAAAAAATGACCCCATGGAAAAAAAAATAGTTTTAAGGGTTCAAATGAACCCACAAGTTCAACTGAACCAAAAAGGGGTTCAACCGAACAAGGGTTCATGCGAACCCATTAATTACTGGCCCCACATTTCCCACCCAAAAAACTAAAGAAAAATGCATATTGAAGGGGGTTTGAATAAACTAGGGTTCGAATGAACCCTGGTTTGCTCAAACCCCTAGGGGTTCGCTAGAACCCCCCTGGTTCTAGCAAAC
>VDFB02141855.1:0-11801 GCA_007258455.2 Sequoia sempervirens
AGATACATGAAACATGTCTCCCAGTTGTAGCTTGTGAATAACATTTCCTTGATGCATTGGAAATTGTACCAGTTGTGAAGACACAACTAGTTGAAATTTGGGTTACATACTCAGTAGATTTTTCAAGGAGTCTCTAGAGGATCTAGAAGATTCATTTGAAACCTTAGTTGTTTCGACAACCTTTCCCATTTCATTAGCAATTTTGAACTTTGTTTTTTTTTTCTTTTTCTTTATGTGCATCTCTGGATGCATCCTCAGTATTGTCTTCACTTTCCTTCTCATGCTCTTCTTCTTTCTCCTCATCAACATTCTCTTCATTATCATCTTTATTTGTATCATCTTCCCCAATAGGTTTTTCTATGATAACTAGAGGAGTAACTTCTTGCATCAGAGGAGGAGTGATGGTACTTTCCTTTACAATGTCTTCTCCAATCATTACTTATTTAACAACCTTTTTTATCATGTCCTCCACTTCCAGAGGAGTGTTTTCTGATTATCTTCTTCATTTATATCATGCTCATGTTGAGCATCATTTGCCTACATTTGGTTCTGAAGCATTAGTTTCCACATTCATTTCTTCTTCATTTATTGATATCATTCCCAAATTTTGTTGAATCTCCTTTGCTTTTTCATTACTTTCCTTCTGGATTCTTTCAAGATCATCTTTATCTTTTACCATAAGGGTTGTTACCCTTTGCTTGGTCCTAAGCTCCTTGCTAAATACAATGGCCAATGTGGCTCTTTCATCCTTAGATAAATGAGCACTCACTCTTTCCAAAGCTTCTTCCTTGAGCCTTGCTTCCTTTTCCACAACTTCTTTTCTTTTATCCAACAAAATGTTCCATAGGTTTTTTGTTTCTTGATGTTCCTTATGTCCACCTCAAGAACAAAAATGTATTTGATGATAGAATTAATGATAGTGGCCTTGTCCACCTCATCTACATCTTTGTATAAAGCTACGGTCTCCCCTAACATATTATTTTGTAAAATATTGTCAAACAATGCTTGTAATTTCATGGGGGAATGAGGCCTTACCAGTTCTTTTTGTTTTTGTTCTTTGCCTTCAATCGAAGTATTTTTTTCTGCATTCCTCTTCTTCTTCAGAGAGTCCTTCTTGGCTTCCTTCTTCTTTTCCCTCATATGTATCTTGAATGCTTCTTTTTCTTTCTCTATCTCCTCTTCACTCTCGATCTCTATGATGTCAAACCACCTTCTTTTGGTGCTTGCTTCACCTTGTGAAGCATCACTTCTTATTCTTCTTCAAAACAATGATGGTACCTCTTCTTCCAAATATTCTTCTTCTTCTTCTTCTTCTTCTACAACATTAATACCTATACCCTTCTCTCTCATAGCTTTCTATTTTACTCTTCTCTTGGCTGGGGCAACAGGTGGTGGAACAATGAAAATTTTCTTCTTCTCAGCCCTTGTATTTTTCACTACCAGAGGGGATCTCTCCCTTTTCAGAGGATTGGCAGTAGTCTTTCTCTTTTCTCCAATGAGCTACCTTGTCCTAGAGGACTTCTGAACAAAAGGAGTGGTAGATATCCTACCTAATCTCCTTGTGCTTCTGGATGCTTCTGCAACACTTAAATTAGCCTTAGCTTTTTCTCTTTCCCACTATACTCTTTCTTAAGAAATTCCCATTTCTTTTGCATACACATCAACTATTTTATCAACATTCTTCTTGATCTGTATGTGTACTTCCATAGAATTTTCTTCATATGTCTTGTACCTTGCTTTAGTTTCATCCTTCAGTCTCTTCAAAAAAATGTCAACATAACCAGTAATTTCTTGTTCACTAATATCATATCCCAGTATAGGGATCCATACTGTCCTCGGTTCCACTGCTTCCATCACACACTCATTTTTTGACACCAGGAAAGTGGTGTCATTGTGATAGTTTTCAACCATATTCCTTGGAATTATTTCTCTCTCATGCATTCTCCTTTGAAATATTGCAAAGAAAGCAACAAGAGCATCATCTTGTGCCTTCCCATCTTCGAGTTCACTCATATGGTCTTTGATATGATGGGAAATAGGTCAACCTCTTATCCATGTCACATTTAGAGTTTCAGGTGGTTGCTTTAGAAAGTAGAAAAGTAAACACACCACTAATGTCCCATACTTGAATACATACTTCTTTTCCTTAGTTTTCTTTAAATTCTCCATCAATTATTGCCTAAGAAACTCACAAAGATCATAGTTTGCACCATTATCAACCATCTCATATGCCACATTGATTGTGGTGGAAGATATTGAATTTTCCTTGTTTGTGAGATAAATTTTATAATTGATCATCATAGTTGTGTATCTTACAGCTGGGTTTCTAATTGGATTCACTTCTAGAGCTCTTTTGTCATATGTAGCACATGTTTTCTCCATAACCACTTCATTCTTTATAAATTTTAGCACAAGAACTACTCTGGTGGAGAAAAGACTAGTAACCTCTCTGATTACTTCTTTAGTTATCATGTTGGGCATATCAGTCCAAACAAATTTTTCATGGATTCTGCTTAAAGCCATCCTAACCCATTTGTCATCGACACAGAAATTAGGGAACCCTTGCCATACATCCAATTTCTTTGTAACTAGGTTTTGAAATTCTATCTTTAGGGTGAAGTATTCTCCAATAAGCTCATTGATCCACAAATCCCCTAACTTAGAATGATCAAATTCTTCTATCTTTCCATGAATGTAGATCCTAATATCCTCAATAGGTAAAACCCCATAAGAAATGTGTGAAAATGCACCTAACGGGTCATCTTCTATGGATTTTGTGTGATACTTCTTGAATTTCAGTTGTGGTTTTTCTGTTACTTCTATAACCCTCGATGTAGCCATTGTGAAATAGATTTGAACTGATTTTCCAACAAAGTTCTTCAAAAACTAGGGTAAACAGATTTGTAAATACTTTTTTCTTTGCTTGCCAAACTAAGGTTTCGATGCATTGAAACTCAAATCACCTTAAACACTTGGAACTCTTTCTTCGCTGCTCTGCTCCTCAATGGTTTTTTGAAATGAATTTTCCTTAGTGAAATCACTTATAATCTATTGATTTGTCCTAATTTTTCATTGAATGCTTCAAACCATAAAGCTGGAAACCCTTTATCTATATGCATAGTTAACTTTTGAAGCTCTGAAAACTTCCACATTATCATATTTTCTAATCTTCACTAGTAGATCAAGCATGTTGATCTTCATCACATATCTTCATGCTGAGGCATCAACACCTCTTCTTTAGTGGGGGACAAAATATTTCCATTAAAGCTCCCCCTAAGCCATAGCTTTTAGCTTACTTTCTAAAGGAAACATTTGCACCAAAGGATGGTAAAAATTCTTCCTTTTTTTCTGTCTCTTCCTTCTTTCTCCAAATCTTTTCCATTTAATTCTTTGTTTCTACCGGATCAACCTTTTTGACTTGTTCATTCCTTTTTACTAGATTATCTTTCCTTGTATTTCTACTTCTATAGAACTTGGAAATGTGTCTAGGTCTACTGCAATTGTAGCATACAACATTCTTCTGAATAATATTCCTTCCATTCATTCTAGATCTACATTGATTAGCTTTGTGTCCAAATCCATAACATGTATAACAATAACCATTGAAAGATTAAACCATTCTACCATTGTTATAGCCATTCATTATATGACTTCTACATTCACCAAGGCTCTATGACCAAATCTTTTTCATGTAAAACATTGACCAGAAAAGGATGGAGCATTCTAATTCATTCTGCTTCTACATTCCATTGCTTTATGTCCAAATTTATTGCAAGAATAATAGAAACCATTGAAAGGTGGGTACCTTTGTGCATTTGGTTGTCTTACCAATGGTCTTTTGGCTTCATTTCTTTGATTTTGAATCTTGCCATTGTTCTTCTTATCTTTAATCTTCCTTTCAGTATTCGATGTCTGATCTGACTTTGAGCTTTCTCCTATCTCAAATCCCAAACCTTCTTTGTATTTAGATCCTTTCTAATTTGCAATAATTTCATCAATTTTTTGATGTATTCATTTGTTTCTTTGATGTTTTCTTTCAAATCTTTGTTTTCATCTTCAGTCTTTTCAAGATCTTCAAGGGAAACTTTGAGTTCTCCATATTTGTCAAGCATGCACTCTTCTTTTATGAATCCAACTATTGGAATCTCTTTTGAGGGAATAGAAAATTTCTTATCAGCATGTGTTCAACCTCCAAGACCTTCCCAAAGCGGTTAAGCTCTTTCCAAGGAACCAAGCTCTGATACCAATTGTTGAACACCTAAAACACTGAGAGGGGGGGTAAATTAGCATTCTCTTGAACCATTCAAACATTAAACATCCAATTACCAAAGCATATTCAATTACAATAAGGAAAAAAAGAATTAAACATCAAAAACACCACATAACACATGAACACCAAGATTTTTATGTGGAAAACCCAAAATGGGAAAAACCATAGTGAGGGTTAGCTCACAATATATTATAACCAATTATAGTATATGTTTACAAAAGTTCTTACTACAGGTGGACTTAGTGTCCATAGAGAAAAATATAGAAGAGAGATGGTGGCTCACAACCTATTTTGAATTTTTATAATTGCATTTGACATATGCATAAATTGCAGTTCCATTGAATCTCAATAACAATCTTTATCTAATTCAAATTTAACACTCTACCTTGCTCTTTCATTGGAACAAATCCAATCTTTCAACTCAACATTCACAACTTAACTTTGCACTGCTCTGATCAAATTCACATCACATTCATCATATATAATACAAAATACCGAAAACAATCCAACTTATATGTTTACATAAAAAATAACATCAATTAGTTTGGCCTAATTAGATGTAACACCCAAAATATAACTTGTCGGCTCAAACATTTCATACACACAATGCACCACAAATAAAATCTCAAAAAAATGTGTAATAGGTCGAAATGGACCTATAATTGATCCCACATAAAACCACAATACTTAACCTTCACACAACATCAAACATGTTAGGTCAAAACTACATAAGACCTAATAGAAAAAACGTTCAACTATGTATCCACATATCGACACGTGGACCTCAAAACTCAATGGAAACTTGAATTCATACTCTACTACCATTTGGAAACTTATATTCAAAAGTGAAAAGTCAACAAATCATCCACAAAGACGTGCAAAATCTCCCACACAACTGTACTGTACAAAAAATCATTGTAATTTTCCAGGCCAAACTTTGTTACTCATAACTTTCAAATCACTTGTCAAAACATGATGAAATATTGGAATTAGATACGTCCAACATCCACCAAAATTATGTTAGAAGCATAGAGTTAAATCTTCATTTGTAGAGTGGTGTAGACCCAAAACCAATGCTCTATTATGCTGAATCAATAGTATTGATACTTAGTCAATTTCCCACACAACTATCTTTACTAGACCAAACCACTATGCAAAAATGTCTTCCTCAACAACTCCAAAACCTATTAAAACTAATCAAAATGGTTTGCAACCAAAATATTCACATAAGTTACAATATTGACATCAATGAAAACACTGCAACACATCATTATGTACCTTCCATGCTCATGTTTCCAAACAACATCATCAATTACAATCTCTCCAAAATTCCAACACTATTGGTGTTGATATACCTTTTTTAGATGCTCATAATAAATCTCCTTTTGAACATTATATGACTTCCCATATTGTATAATTTTTTTGTATGAAGTACTTGCTTATCCTAATGTCTCACCTACATACAAAAATCAACATACACATGATTTGGACATAAATAAGGATGAACCAGGACATGTGTACCTCTTGTAATTTTTATTTATCTTATGTGAGGATGATGTGCAAGAACATAATTATTAATCCTTTACATCTTTTCCTCACACATTTCATGGATATAAGATATGTTGATGATGGTATGTATAGCTCCATTGTTAATTTTATACCCCATAACCTTTCCCAACAATTGGCCACCATTATGAGAAAGTTACAAAAGTTAGAAATTTGAATGAAATAGTTGTAAATATCTCAAACAAACATCATACTCCTTTGGTAAGTGAAATATTTATGTATCCTTCACCAACTAGATTTATGACACCTTATTTTTTAGTTCTTTTTGGGTGGGCGAGGGAATACTTATGCATTCACAGAATGCATTTAACGACATCATCGACCAATCACATTTCACCATTTAACATGTACTTATTTTTTGTATAGTTTGAATTTGGAGAGCTATTTTATATATTGGAAAATTAGCATTTATCTATTTTTCTATTAGATGCGGTGGCTTTATAAAATCATTTGGATTTTTGCAAAATTCGGAAAATCGACATAAATTGATTAAATAAATTTAAACACAAAGGCATAGTTTACAAAAGTTGGCTGACTAAGTACGTAATCATAGTGTAGATTAAATGCATTAAAATATCGAGAGCTGAAGGTGCATAGAATTGATTAATTAAAATTAATGAGGCATGGTTTATCAAGTAGGAGTAGAGCGTCAATGTATGAATATAAATTAAATGCATGAATGGCATGCGGATGCGGTGAAGGTGTTTGGAATAGCTTGGAGAGCCACTTGGCCCGAGGTATAGTCATTTAATATAGAGTTAAGTTACTTGCTATGCATTTCTATTACTTTGCATGTGTTGTTTTTGTCTTCTGTGAGCGCCTGTTCTGAGGGAGAGTTTTAGCGACTGAGTAGGAGATGTTATAGTTGCAGAGTCCAGACCCAGAAACGAGTTACTTGAGGTGATAATTTGTTAATTTCTAGAGTTTCATTACATTAAAGTGCATAAGGAAGCTGTATTTCATAGTGGTTTATTGTGTGGTCGAGCAGGAGATTTTGTAGTTCTGAGTTACCTTGTGCGAATGATGAGAGCAATTAGCAGGTCAGAGAATCAACTTTTCATTTTTTTAGTCTATTTGATACAAGAAATGCAAGTAGAGTTTCATAGTGCTTTAAGGAATTCGTATACTTTGATTATAAATTCATATTTTAAACTACTTTTAGTATTGTTTATTTGAATTTCTTGTTGAAATGCAAAGGTTTCATCTGCATTTGATAGGAATTATGTAGAAATTCTCTTGTTCATTTTACTTCATGCATGTGAGTCAATAGTGTGTTGCTTTGAGCCTTTCCATTGTCATCAAAGCATAAAGGATAGAAGGGTACTGTTAAAAGTCATGGTTCTTGTCCTCATAGGCATAAATCCATATATGAAACTACTTTTATTATCTAGTGTTCTTGTTGAAATGTGAAGGTTTCATCGTGTTTGATAGGTATTATGTAGAAATCCCTTGTTCATTTTACTTCGTACATGTAGACACAATAGAGTTTTGATTGTAAGTGGTCCCATAAAAGGGCTTTGGAACCAAAATTATGTCAACGTGTGCGATAATGAGAGCTTTTCAACAATGAGTCGACAGTGTGTTGCTTTGAGCTTTTCCGTTGTCATGAAAGCATAAAGGATAGAGGGATTCTATTAAAATTCATGGTTGTTGTCCTCGTAGGCATAAATGCAAACAATGGGAGCATAAAGAATGTAGTAGAAACCTTTTTCCTGTCAGCAAGCATAAAAATTCTGTCAGATGTCATCGTTACTATTTTTGTATCTTGGGGTTATAAAAAACTATGTCAAAAATGTTGTAGAATCCAAATTACAATGTTGCCATAGAGCAGTTAAGTAATATTGCTTGATAGAATAGTTTTAGGCTTCATGCAAAAGAGCAGTCAAATTCATTGCTAGAAGATTTGTGGTCCAAGAACCTGTGGCAATTAGTTTGTGTAGTTAATCTGATCTACATTTATACTTGTGTCTCTTGAATCTAGAAAAATGCTTGCTAGTGTTTTAATGGTTTTCGCTATTAGTATCCATCGCAGTAGGAGTACTATATATTGCTATTCTTTTAGAAAAACAAACACATGGTTTGTGTTTTCTAATCAAAGCTTTTTACATGGTGCAATGCTTTTGGTTGGAAGAAAAGAGGTCATGTAGCGGCCCAGCTGTGGAAAATTCTTCAAGCAATCAGTACAAGGTGAGTTTCTAGAATGAACCTTCTCCTTTGTTTACAATTGCATATAGTAGACAGAGAAAAAGGTTAATTCAAGATTCTCACTATATTGATTATACTTGTAATCATATTGTTGCTTTTTGTTACAAGGACAATCTTTGCAAATGGGTATTGTGAGTGGCATATGCTATATGGTTCATAAAAATTAAGCATTCGAGGTTCAAAAGTAGATCTTTGTTTCAAAAAATTAACCTTTTCAAATTTTGAGAGTTTGATTCTGAATCCATATGCATGCTTTGATTAAAACTACTGGCTAAAGGTGCATAATTCATTTATGCAAAATCAATGCATTTAATGGCATCTGACTAGAGGCGAGGCTGTTTGGATTGCTAATTAGTCTTTGAATATATAACAATTAAAAGAGATAAATAAGTATAATTATCCTTGGCCACATTTCACATTTTGACCTTTCAATCAAAGTCAATTAACAAAGTAGCAGTTAGACCTACAAAAGGTTCAAGGACTGTGCTGGTCGAAAAACATATTTTGGACAATGGCTAGACAATTTGTTGAAATTGCTTTACAAACTTTGAAGCAAATGCATTTTCATACATTTGCTTTAGGTACAGCTGTCTATAATTATCATTGGCCACATTTCACATTTTTACCTTTCAATCAAAGTCAATTAACAAAGTAGCAGTTAGACCTAAAGAAGGTTGAAGGACTATGTTGATAGAAAACCATATTTTGGACAATGGCTAGACAACCTGTTGAAATTGCTCTACAAACTTTAAAGCAAATGCATTTTCCCTTATGTTTACTTTCATTGTACATCTTAAATGGAACTTGGGTTTAGCATTCATTTGCAATACGACACAGATACTGATTGTAAAATCATAGTTTAAGATCATTTAAGTGTTATTGATTGAAATCTTTCCTTGAAATAAGAAAGATTCATCTAATTCTTGTAGGCTATGTGTTGTCCTATAAAGAGATTTTGGAACCAATGGTATCATGGGATGGAGGAATACTGTCAAATATTTATTGGTTATTGTGTCCTCCCTTTGGGCACACATGCAAAATATGGAAGCATATAGAAAGCAGAGTTAACTCTTTTAATAATCCCATGAAACATAGTCTTTGTATGCATCCATGCATACAGGTTTGCATGTATATATGTGTGCATGTAATTATGTATATATGAATGCATGTATCTATGTTGCCATGTCTGTATGTGTGTATATAATAGATTACTATTGCATTTGCTTTAAATGCTTTTTTGTGGATGGCGCCAGCTAGCCATCCATTCATATTGTGGTTGTTGTACATATTGCTTTTAAAGATATATGAACTCAATTTCGTGAGTTATATTTCATATTGGTAAATTGGCATTTATCTATTTTTGGAACCCATGGGAGTGGCTTTTTGAATCGTGATTGTTTTAAAATGCTTGTGAAAATGCAAATGCATAGTTTCATTGATGGCTATGTGCTTTCATGCATATATGCATATTTATAGGATTCATTGCTATCATGTAAAGGCCACATAAATATTCATTCCCCAAGCCCATGTAGTCATTTCAATATGTGCATATAGTAAGGGATCTATTGATACATGAAAATGTGCATCCATGGATACATGAATGCATATATAGTTGTAAGTGTGTGATCATGCATGTATGTGTACGTGTATATATGTGTACATCCATGCATGTATCTATGCATCTATGCATTGAAGCATGTGTGCAACTATGTGTCTATGAATACATTTTATCCAGTAATCAATGTCAATTAATAGACTAGCACTCGTACCTAGACAATGTTCAAGGATTGTGCTGATAGAAAACCATATGCATATCAATATGTTAGAGAGCATGTATCTATGCATGGGTGTGTATAGATGCTAATTGTTTTGAATTCTGGTTGCATGTGATTGCATTAAACAATTAAGAATAAGTGCTAGATAATTGAAGTAAAATGACCCCATTCAGTTAGCAAATCAATTTTTCTCAGCCCTTTACATGTTAACTAAGAGTTTTGAAGCTTTTGTTGTTCATTGGCAGTCTTTGAAGCTTAAATGTCACAGTATATGTAGCATTTTACCCAATAGCTCTATCATTCATGATGATTTAGGCAAGTTCATATTTCCTCATTCATCCTTGTATTGTCTCATATCTAAATAATTAGGCAACTGCTAATTAGCCTTTAAGTACATAGCAATTCAAAGAAAGAAATGATTGCAATTAGCCTTGTGTACATTTGAACTATTAATCAAAGGCAATTAACAAACTAGCCCTAGAAAACCATGCCCGTGTTAATGTGTTGAATACCATGTATTTGTGCATGGGTGTATATGGATACTATGAGTTGTGATTTCTACCATTATGTAGCGCTTACTATTACTTGTACAGCCAAGCGATATGCAAGTAGAATTCATAGTTCATAGCATCCAGATACATTCAAGGACAAATACAAATCAAGGTTGTTAGCATCCTGATAAGAAAGATGATGAGATACATACAATTAATGTATGTCACAACATCTTATTGAATAAAGATGATTTGGTTAGGTAGGTTACAGATGATAATCCTTATTGGTGTGTGGCTAATGCTCTTTTTGATTGAAGACTTGTCAAGAAAATTGCATTTCAATACTATTAGAAAACAGGTAGAATTAGATTAATTGATTGACTATGATTGATTGACTATAATTTTGGTTCCAAAGCTCTCTTTATGGGACCACTTTGCAGCAATCAAAAAAAATACAAACTCTACAGGTCTCACATGCATGGAGTAAAATGAACAAGAGGATTTCTACATAGTACCTATCAAACGCAGATGAAACCTTCACATTTCAACAAGAAATTCAAATAGATAATACTAAAAGTAGTTTAAAATACGAATTTATGCCTATGAGGACAACAACCACAACTTTTAACAGAACCCCTCTATCCTTTATGCTTTGATGACAACGGAAAAGCTCAAAGCAACACACTATTCACTCGTAGTTCAAAAGCTCTCATTATCGCACATGTTGACATAATTTTGGTTCCAAAGCCCTCTTTATGGGACCACTTTGTAGTAGTCAATAATATAAAAACTTTATAGGGCTCACATGCTTGAAGTAAAATGGACAAGAGGATTTCTACATAATTCCTATCAAACGCAGATGAAACCTTCGCATTTCAATAAGAAACTCGAATAAATAATACTAAAAGTAGTTTAAAATATGAATTTATAATCAAAGTATAACAATGTCTTAAAGCACTATGAAACCCTACTTGCATTTTTGTTTGCATGTACCTGGTTTAAACATTTAATTATTGGTTCTTGATAATGGAATGAAATGAACTTGGACAAAGGGAAATAGAATGACCCCATGGAATTGGAACATCAATGTTTGCATGCCTTTAACATGATAGCAGATTTGCGTGCATGAGACTTATTTGAATCTCAAATGTCATAGTGTATGTGGCATATTAGCTAGTTCGCTTAACATGATAGCTTTCAAACAAGTTAATTCAGTGATCAATCAAGCTAATTGGCTGATGAATTAATTGTGTTCCATGGTTAGTCATAGCTAATTATTGGTCATCTTTATCCTCCAAATCAGTTAAATCAATGTTGCTTATTCACATTCACAGATACACAATCTTTGTAAACATTTTGCGTGCTTTTAATATGAAAAAGAGCTTTAGAACAAGATATGTACATTCATCTAAGGATCATAAGGCGTAGATTTTCTGACAGATATAATGGTTTGTAATGTTGTCATGAATATGCATAACAAATATAGAAGCACAA
>VDFB02141856.1:0-10151 GCA_007258455.2 Sequoia sempervirens
AAACCATCAATTTCTTATCATCATCTCTCATAAAGTTGGCTTGTTGGATCCTATTCTCATCATCTCATTTCTCATTTCTTCTTTTCCATCCTAACATCACACCAGAATAGTTAATCATCATCACCAGTGCATCCATCCTACATCCACAAACCATCAACATTCTGCACATCATCTCACATGCATGTTCATCATCATAATATAGATTTTTTATTCTAAGCATCTCATAAATCATACATTTGCATAAACCACCTACTGCATAATCATATAGGCATCATCACATCGCATTATCATTTAAGTTGTTTAGGATAATATAGATTGGTTATTCTAAGCATCTTAAATCCATCTCATTTTCATCATCATCATAACCATCCATACGCCCATCTTGAACCTTTTTATCATGAGATCAACCCTCAAATCCAATCTTTTCATTTGATCTCTTGAGGGGGCAATGTACTAATGTACTTCTTTCCACTAGGGCATCCAGGAAAGAAAAAAAATTTGATTTTTTTATGTAAAGTTTATTCTCCTTTTGAATCAACGAACAAGCATTGCTTCCAAAGAGGGCCAAAATGTAGACACACAAAAATATGCAAACACTTTAATTCACCATTTTAATTAAAATGACCTTCATTTAATTAAATATAACATTTATCCCTCTAAGTAAATAAATCATTTTATCAATACCCCATTTGATTAAATAATAGATCAATTTTTAATCAAATCCTAATATCCCATCTTTTGATTAAATTAAATCTCCTAAGGTCAATCATTTAAATTGAATAAATTAACTTTATTTAATTTAATCCTATCATTATCCCTCTTTGATTAAATAAATCAAACCTTTATTTAATTAAATCTGAAATCATTTTTCATCTCCCTTTGATTTAGTATAAATCCCTAAATCTATGTTAAATGGGTCAAATCACCTAATCCCTCACTAAATTAATCTAATCTTAATCACCCATCACATCCTCTCTATTTTTTACACTTGCACAAATAAAGCATTTTAATTCATTTATTAAAATCCTCATTTTCCCTCAACAAGGCATCTTTGGAGAATATTCCTCAAGTTTGAATTTGAAAACAAGTTGACTCGTCCCTTCCAACATGACAATAAGTCCCCCCTTACATGTCCCCCACTTGGCATTTAAGTCTCTTTTTCTCCCTTCAACAAGCGAAATTTGAATTTGAAAAGGCCAACTAATCCCATTTATTGGCACATTGACCAAAACTTGCACATCCTCCATCCACTCACAAGGTGACAAGTGGCTCCTTCTTATTGGCTAAATCTTTGTCCCACATTTCTCTCTTTTGGGCATTCTTCCAACTTGAGATTCTATAAATAGAAGGCTCATTCTTCAAAAATCCATCCACAGTCTTATGCAAAGTTACTCTCTTCAATTGAGAACTAATTTTTCCCACTTCATAGCATCTTCAACAATCTTCATCATTTGAGTTTTTCAAGGATTGGGAAAGGTTAACTACTCACAAGTGACACCAATCCACTATGGGATAGGTATTCAATGTGTGTTTCATGTCTTCAATTAGTTTACTTTGCCATTTTATTTGCAATTTATTAGACATATTGGATTATCTCATAGGAATACCACTTTATTTGCTTGATTCAAATTTATCTTATGCCAATGGGTGTGGGATAGCTTTAGTTTTGTAGATTTTGTGTAATCCACTTAACATCAACATTCTTAGTATGAGCATAATAGATAGGATTTTTGGCTAAACACATAGCACTCTGCCTATCACATTCAAGTTTAACTTACTTGCAATTAAAACCAATACCTTTCCCAAGTCTCTATAACCAAAATACCTCTATAGAAGCATGTTAAACCACCGAATTTGTTGAACTCACATTCAACCAGGGTGTAGGCTTCTCGGTCTTTACTCTTGAAAATAGCTTTTCTTACAAGTAACCATTCCAACATATATCTCTTACCATAAGAGAACTTAAGCCTCACCTATTTCTACAACTATCCATGAGGACTTGTAACCAACCAATCTATGTCAAACTCCAAATGCAACACAATACTTTTATGAAGTAATCATGAAAATGATTAATGTACCCAATACATAAGAGAACTACACAAGATCATTGTCAAAGCTCCAATCTTGAACATAAACATGACATCCATTATCTAACCAGCTTCTCCTAGGAGATCACATGCACCATAACATATATATATACATCCTAGTATTAAGAGAATATTTAATATGCCAAACTCTAAACTAGTATCAAGAGTATAACATTACATCATAAAAAATACACTCTAAACCAAGAAACCATATCTCCAATTGAATGGAGATAACCTTACCAATGATGCATCCATGTCATTGCCAACAACTCCCACTAAACCATGGTACCAAGTCACACATGGAATCATCACTACCATCCTCTCTATGAAGATCACTCTAAAACATGAAGCAAAGGGTTATCACAAACAATATTAGCTGAAATACCCAATGCTTCAGTACTATCATATGAGGATTCCTCTGTAGAAGATTCAAAGCTCTCTTTCTTGTTCTTACAATCCGTCTTCACATGTCTCAATTTCCCATAGTTCCAACACTTTCACTTACTCCATCCTTCTAACTTACTGATAGGGTAGGGTTGGATGGAACACTCACTGTTCCATGCTTTGGGTCTCACCTTGGTGAACCCCTTTGGTTTCACTCTCCACCACCTTAACCTATAGGCCCTAATGCTTGTTAGGTACCCTTGGTTCTCCTGGCCAACCCTACTATCATCTCCATTTCCCTAACCAATCCAATCTTGGTGCTCTCTCTGCTATTCTCTTCTTAGCCCTTAATCTCCCTAAAGACTAACAACACCTCAACTCTCCATTAGACCTTGCAGGGGTATAGAGATGCCTTCAATAGTTTCCAACCATTCTCCTAAGGTTCTTGGAGGTTCACAACACTTCACCTTTTCATTGCTTTCACAAAACCTTATCTAGGGTTAAAAAGGCTACTAGCCCTTGAGCCCCAATTAGGTCTCCTAACCCGAGAAAAGTGGAAACCACTCCAAAAACCTCCAAATTACCTAGGATATTTTCTTGGGGTTTGTGTTTCCCATGCCCACAACTTGAATATTTTTAGAGTTTGGAGCTTGTACTATCCGTACACTACCCTTACTCAAAAATGGCCAAAAACTAGGGTTTATAAGCCTTTTATAGGCTACTTCCAAACTGTCAAAGTTTTCTCACACCAAATGGGTTGATGGAGCCTCTTCCTAACCACTAGCCTTGCCAAGACTATCAGCTGAATCCTCCAAAAGGAAATTTTTCAAATCCTTTGCACCCCTGCAAGTTAGGTGCCTTGCACTCCTTGTCTTCCCTAGCCGGACTCTACCTGGCTCGCCTAGGGCAAGAATTTGCTAGCAGCTTTCGTAGACACACAAGCCCTAAAACCTACCATATGTACAAACATCGAGTCTAGGCACTATTCCCAAAGGGTTGTACAATTTGTATGGTGGGAAAGTGGTCTAGCACTCCATTTCCTCAAAACTGTCTGATTCAGACCAGAAACAAGGTAAAAGAAAACTATTTACAAATGGTGCTTGAAAATTGAACAAGGAAGCTAATTAATGTTAAAAAATGCTTGTATGCTACCAATACTACATCCTAAAATCAAAATAGTAGCAGTTCTAATCCATTAAATCTCTATTTAGATGCAAAAATCAAAAAGTGTAGCACAGAATGTTGTCTTCCTTCAATTTCACAAAATTTCACTACAACATCAAAAAGTCCAACCTTGTTCCATGGTCGAAGCACACCTTAAATAGGCTCCAAAAATATTTAAGCTCTTTTTTTCAAACCTATTGATGACCTAATGGAAAAAATTATAAAATCCATTGTGTTTTTTAACCTTTGCCAACTTTTGAAAACACAGCAAGATGAGCTTCTAAACTTATTCATCTCTTCACAACTTCTTTACTAGAGATAAAAAAAAACCTCTATGCTATCTTCACAATGGTCAACATGACCTTTATGAAAAAAAAAACAAAATTATCCTTCTAGATTTCCTATTTACCTAATGAAACTGCCTGTTGTTCCTTAGGTGCTCCTGCACCATTCTCCCCCTCTCTGCCCAAACACTAAGGAATGGAAGGAGATATCAATAACAAGTCAATGCCAAACTTCTTGAACTATTCTTCTTGTACCCATGTGGCTTCTGATTCATGCTTGTTCTTCCACTTGACAAGGTGCTCCATGTACACCTTATGCCTTGTAGACTTTTGCACTCTTGACTCCAAGATCTTCTCTTCTTGAGGCGTGTCCTAATTAGGTAAGGATATATTGCTAATGTCCTTGAATATCTCCTTACTATTCTAATCCACATAATTGACTGACCCCTTGTACTTGATTAATTCAGCTATATTGAAAACTAGAGAAATCCCTAGATGTATTGGTAACTCCACCTTGTATGCATTTTTCCCATACTTGGCCAATGCGTTGCATGGAACCACTCTCTTCATCTATAATTTGGTTGATGTACCCTTTTGTAACCTTGATTTGTTGAGGTGGACCATGACATAGTCTCCTACTACAAATTGTACATCTTTCCTTGACAAATCTACCTTCTCCTTCAACTTTTGTGTAGCCTCAGTGATTGTCTTCTTCACCTGCTCTTGAATCTCTTTCATGGTTTGACTGAAGTCTTTTGTATGCCCACTTCTATGGTCCATAGCTCCAAGATCTCTGAGCTCACATATGCCTCTTGGGTGCATCCCATACACAACTTCAAAAGGACTCTTCCCTGTGGTCCGGTTCACACTATCATTGTAAGCATACTCAGCTTGTGAGATAACCATATCCCATGTCTGTCCATACTCCTTAGTTATGCACCTTAGAAGGTTACCTAGAACCCTATTAACCACCTCTGTTTGACCATCGGTCTAAGGATGGTAAGCTGATCCAAAAGACAGGTTGGTGCCCAATCTACTCCATAGAGTCTTCCAAAAGTGACTCATGAACTTCACATCCCTGTCTGAAACAATGCTCAAAGGAAATCCATGGATCCTTACAAATTCCTTGAATAAGAGATGAGCTATGTAACTAGCATCATGAGTAGTTTTGCAAGGGATAAAATGACTCATTTTGCTAAATCTTTCCACTACCACATAGACACTGTCAAAACCACTCTTGGTCTTAGGAAGGCCTACCACAAAATCCATGATCACACACTCCCATGGTCTGTTAGGAATGGGTAGGGGTTGATATAGACCAGCATTACTAGCTCCTCCCTTAGCTTTCATACACACAACACATTGTTCCACATAATTTCTAACATCTCTTGCCAACTTAGGCCAGCAATAGAATCTTTGCACTAGTTCTAAAGTCTTGTTGATGCCAAAATGTCCACTAAGACTTCTATTATGCTTTTCCTGAATGATATTTTCCCTCATTGACCCTCTTGGAACACATAACTGATTTCCTTTAAACAATAACCCACTTTGCAATGTATACTCTGAGTATTGGCTATGGAAATGGTTCTCAAAAAAGAACATACATTATAGACGTGCCCTCAAAATTCATCTCCCCATAGAGATCCTTGAAACTCTATGCCAATGCTCTTGAGTCGTATCTCTCAGACTATCAACAATCTTTACTTAGTGCATCTACCCACCGTTCCACTTGTCTTTCTTGTGCTTGATGGTAAAAGTAAAGCTTGGATGTATTACATCCATTTCAAGTGCCTCTTACTCAACTTCTCTTGAGTGTTGATATAGCTAAGTGCTTGATTGTCAGTAAAGACTACAAACTCTTTGGGTAGGAGATAATGCCTCCACTTCCAAAGTGACTGCACTAAAGCATACAGTTCTAGGTCGTAGGTAGAGTACTTTGTCTTAGCTTCATTGAGCTTTTCACTAAAAAATGCTATAGGCCTACCTTCTTGGCTGAGTACTCCTACTGCAACTCCACTAGCATCACATTCCACAGTAAACAACTTGTCAAAACTAGGCAATAAGAGAATAGGTTGAGTTGCCACCTCTTGTTTCAGTTTCTCAAAACCTTTCTCAACTTCTTGAGTCCACTTGAACTTAGTATTTAAGCCACCCTTCATTGTATCTAGGACTGGTGCACATATGCCACTAAATTTTCTTATAAACTTCCTATAAAATTGAGCCAATCCATGAAAAATTCTTACCTCTGTCTCGGTGGTTGGTGTAGGCCAGTTTAGGATAGCTTCCACCTTGCTTGGATCCATCTTCAATGATCCTTGGGATACTACAAACCACAAATACACAAGCTCCTATTTGAAGAACTCACATTTCTCTAGATTGATGGCTAACTTCTCTTCTTGCAATCTTCTAAGAACCATCTCCACATGCTTTAAATTCTCTTCTGTTGTCTTGCTGAATATGAGGATGTCATCAAGGTATACCACCACAAATATCCCTATAAAGTCTTTAAGCACTTCATTCATGAGCCTCATGAATGTGTTAGGGTCATTAGAGAGGCCAAATGGCATCAGTCTCCACTCATACAGCCCATCATTTGTCTTAAAGGCTATTTCTCCACTATCTCCACCCTGATTAAGGATCCTCGATGGTATCCACTCTTGAGATCCAACTTGGTGAAGTACTGAGCTACTCCAAGACAATCCATCAAGTCTTCAATCCTAGGGATAGGGAATCTATATCTGATGGTGATTCTATTTATTGCTCTAGAATTAGTGCATAATCTCCACTTACCACCTTTCTTGGTTGCTGTACATCAATCGGGTATTGCACATGGTCGATGTTTTGAATCAATCCTTGATCCAACAACCCCCGCGACTTGCCTAGCTACTCCTAGATTCTGATCGGGTGTAAGATTATAAGTTGCTTTGTTAGGAAATGAGGCTCTAGGTATGAAGTCAATTTGATGACTTATGGATCTCTTTGGTGGTAGAGTTGTAGGTGCACCATCACTTACAATGTCCTTGAACTGATCCAACAACTTTAGGACTGCTCCGGGTATGACTATCTTTTCAGCCTTGTCTTCTTCTTTAGGTTGTAACATAACCACATATCCTTCACCCCCTTGATGTAGGTTGTTAAGGAACTCCTTCCCACTACTCAACATGACACTTGGTGTCTTTGACTGTCCCTCTTCTTCTTCTGATAGTGACTGCAACTTAAATGTCTTCCCATCCTTCTTGAAAGAAATGGTGTTCTCTTTCCCATCATATATGGCACTTCTGTCATACTGCCATGGTCTTCCCAATAGTAGATGGCATGCATCCATGGGTAACACATCACAAACTAACTTGTCCTTGTACCCTCCAATGGAAAACTCCACTGTTACTTGCTCATTCACTAAAACACTTTTCCCTTTATGCCAGTCATGTGACCTTTATAGGTACCTTCTCCAATTTTTAGCCTTCACACGCCTCAGATAATATTGTCTATTGAACCTAAATCCACTATGACCTTGTATACTTTACCAAGTATCTTGCACCTTACTCTAAATAGAGCTCTCCTTTGTTTTGGTTCTTCTTTGACCGGTTGTCTGATCAAAAATCTATTGAACATTAGATTCTCTCCCACCTTAGATTCAATGACTGGCCTTTTAGATGACTTAGGACTCATGTTGTCCTCTTGTGCATAAGCCACTCTCTTCTCATTGCTTGAAGAAGATGCTTTCTCTGGGCACCTATAAGCAGGATGTCCAACTTGACCACAATGGTAGCACTTCATGTTTGCAAAGTATGAATTGCTCCTACCTGCTCCTCTCCCTCTATTTGAACCTCCTTGAGGTCCTCTACCTTGGTTATATCCTCCTCTAGAAGATGTTTCTCCTCCATTCTTTGTGATTTTAGACTCTCCTTGGTTTCTTTGGTCATTGCCTCTATCTTGGTAGCCACCTCGCTGTCCTCTTTGGTCTCTTTGATCTCTACCTTTGCCTCTGCCCTTAGAAGCCTAGTCTTGCTTCCTCTTGTTTCTTTCCTCAATCTTGATAGCCAATTGGTAACATTGATGTACTATCTTAGGACTTAAAAGAGCCATCTCCTCTTGAATGTTCCACTTCAAGCCATTAAGATACCTAGCCACCTTGAGACTTTCATCTTCTGAAACATTAGACCTCATACAAAGTTTTTGGAACTCCTCTGTGTAGGTATTCACATCTTGGTCTTTCTACCTTAGGATTTGTCTCTTCTTGTGTAACTGAATCTCATAATCATCTGGCATGTATGCTTCCCTCACTTTGGCAACCATTCCTTTCCAAGTTGAAATAGGCTATTTGCCTTCCTTTTCCCTCTCTGTCTGAATGAATTTCCACCATGTCAAGGCAGAACCTCTTAGTCTTGATTTTTCCACCTTTACCTTCTATGCTTCAGTGACCCCATCACATTCAAAATGGTTTTCCATACCATCTATCCAATCCATGACTAGATCAGCTTCCATTTTTCCTAAATAGTGGTATGCCTTCAAGTGCTTTTCCACTCAAAAGTTCTCCAATGCCTCTCAAGAAAGGCTCTTTCAAAATAGGGTCAAGTTCAGGGTCTTTTTTCTTCCTCTCTACAACCTTCTTCCTTTGGTATCCTTCCTTCAAATTGCACGCTCCTCGCTGCTTGTTCAAGTTGGGCTATTCTTTCCCTCAATAGTCTATTATCTTCCTCCTGCTCTTCAACCATCTTGGCCAATTCTACATTTGTCACCATGATGGAAGAATTACTAGACTCAATCTCGCATACATACAAGATTCTTTTCCTAAATCTTTTGCTTGCTCTGATACCAATCTGATAGGGTAGGTTGATGGAACACTCACTGCTCCATGCCTGGGTCTCCACCTTGATGAACCCCTTTGGTGTCACTCTCCACCACCTAACCTATAGGGCTCTAATGCTTAGGAACCGGTTTCCTCTTTGGCCAGCCCTACTATCATCTCCATTTCCCCCTAACCAAGCCAATCTTGGTGCTCTCTACTATTCCTCCTTAGCCCTAATTCCTAAAGACTAACAACACCTAAATCTCCATTAGACCTTTTGCAAGGGTATATAGATGCTCTCAATAGTTTCCAACCATTCTCCCATAAGTTCCCGGGAGGTTCACAACATCACCTTTTCATCGCTTTCACAAAACCTCATCTAGGGTTAAAAAAAAGGCTACTAGCCCTTGAGCCCCAATTAGGTATCCTAACCCGAGAAAAGTGGAAACCAATCCAAAAACCTCCAAATGACCTAGGATCTTTTCTTGGGGTTTGTGTTTCCCATGCCCACACCTTGAATATTTTTGGGGTTTGGAGCCTGTACTGTCCATACACTGCCCTTACTAAAAAATGGCCAAAAACTAGGGTTTATAAGCCTTTTCTAGGCTGCTTCCAAACTGTTAGAGTTTTCTCACACCAAATGGGTTGATGGAGCCTCCTCCTAACCACCAGGCCTTGCCAAGACTCTCAGATGAATTATCCAAAAGGAAAATTTTCAAAACCTTAGCATCCCTACAAGTTGGGTGCCTTGCACTCCTTGTCTTTACCTGACCATTTCTGCTTTGGCTCGCCTAGGGCAAGACTTTGCTAGCAAATCCTGCACACACACAAGCCCTAAAACCTACCATATGTACAAACATGGAGTCTAAGCACTATTCCCAAAGGTCCGTACAATTTGTATGGTGGGAAAGTGGTCTAGCACTCCATTTCCTCAAAACTGTTTGGTTCAGACTAGCAACAGGGTAAAAGAAAGCTATTTACTAATGGTGCTTGAAAATTGAACAAGGAAGCTAATTAATGTTACACAATTCTTGTATTCTACCAATACTACATCATACAATCAAAACAGTAGCAATTCTAATCCATTAAATCTCTATTTAGATGCAAAAATCAGAAATTGTAGCACAAAACGTTGTCTTCCTTCAATTTCACAAAATTTCACTACAACATCAATGCTTCCAACCCTGTTCCATGGTTGAATCACACCTTAAATAGGCTCCAAAAATATTTAAGCTCTTTTTTTTGAACCTATTGATGACCTAATGGCAAAAATCATAAAATCCACTGTGTTTTTCAGCCTTTTGCCAACTTTTGAAAACTTCGACTAAGATGAGCTTTAATTCATCTCTTCACAACTTCTTTCTAAGAGATGAAAACACCTCTAAGCTATCTTCTATTGGTCAACATGACCTTTATGAAAACAAAACAAATTATCCTTCTAGA
>VDFB02141857.1:0-30817 GCA_007258455.2 Sequoia sempervirens
TCTCTGTGCGTACATCGCGATAGAGTGCCTTCAAAATCCTTATGATGAAGGGTCATTGCTAATACATGGTCAATTTTAGAATTGGATATCATGCGTGGGGGCGTGGATGGAGTGTGTTTACGGATAAAAGATGGATTGGTTGACAGTTTGGAACCTTTGGCTCTCCAAACTTGGGAAGATGAGCAATGATGGGTGGATATGAAAGTGTGCGTGGAATTAGGACCAACTGCTTGATACACTTTGTATGTCGCTTGAAAAGCCTGCTTTTGATTTTGCGGACATCTTTGATGGATACCTTTCCCTCTTTTAGTTTTCCCCACAGTTTCTTTGACTAATGGAGTGTGATAGGGATGATCTTTCTTTGTATTCTTTGGTATCCATATGTATTTGATTTGTCCATTATGCTTTGCTTCTTTTGCTTTGATAGCATTCTTCGTTCTTTGATTCAATTCTTTCTTTTGACATTGGTCCCAATTCATGGATGGGGTAATGGGTGGATGAAGATTCATGGCATGGCTAGTTGTAGTATTGACACTAATTTCATCACAAGGACTCTTCGTGCCCCCTATGTTGATGTTTGCTTGAGACGAAGTTTCCCCCAATATGGTAGAAGTACCTTCATGCTTTGATTCTGCCTATTCTGAGAGCTTTTGTTTAGAATGAATTCTCTGATACATGACCACCGTAGGTGACGTTATTTCCATTTGCTGCTCTGCTAACTCTAGAATATCCTGTTCTATTTGACTTGTCTCCTTGAGCGGATAATGATGGATATCTTTATTCATGATGTCCTCAATCTGAGTTTGGGACATATTCGATCCTGAAGTTGACAACTCCGTTTGATTGTAGGAGTTAAGAATCTTCTCTTTTTGTGTAACAAAATCTTGTTCTAGATGAAGATCATCTACGTGCCCATCTGTAGAAAGCATCTCATGGGTAGATGGAGGAGTATGTGCTACATGGATATGATCATCTTGCATGGATAAGAGAGTGTCCATTAGATTATTGTAGTATCTTGAAGATACAAATTCTTGATCTTGGATGATTTTAGAGTTGCTTTCGACATGCTTTGGATCAGGTTCTTGACATGGATCAGTTTCAAAGGATGGACTACTTATAAATGGTTCTTGGATGTCATCATTGTACATGGTAAGTGGTTCGATATCCTCAGTGTCGAGTTAGAGTGTTCTTTGTTGATGTTGTAACCATGTGGTCAAAGGGGATCAACATGTTTTGAAAAGGACCATTGCTAGACTTTGGTGAAATATTTTGATCATGTTTTGGAATAAATTCTTGAGATATGTCCTCTAACTCGTAAGGCAATGTAGAGACATTTCAACATGATCGTGGGTGAGCTGGTTGTGCATTATGTCAATTGGATCAAATAGTCCTAACACTCCTTGAAAGAGATCACTAAAAAGTGGCTCTTGATGTATGGTGAGTTGATCATCGGATTGTGTAGATATATGTTCAATGTGCTCCTCGATGGAGAGGTTTTGATCATTGTTTTCGATAATTGCGATGGAGAGATTGTGAATGTCTTCGACCATAGCATCAAGTGATGTTGATATTTCTTTAATTGGCTCATTGTCAAGTTTTGTTGGTGGATTTTGATCCACGATTCAAAGTGACTCTTGACATGTCGATTAGATCATTGGATATGAGTGATATTATTAACAGTGGATTGATCTTGATCCTTGTTTTCCAATAGTTGTCATCTTTTGTGAACATTGCTCGTGTTGGTTGGGTAGCTTGAGAGGCTTGGGCAACTTGAAAGGATTGTTGCACTTGTTGAGCTTGTGTTGTTTGTTGCATGGCTAGATATTGTTGGAATCCCTTTTGAAAAGCAGCTTGTAATGTCGCGTCGTATTGGATTGATGTGGTGGAAATTGGTGGTGGTGGGGGTGGTGGTGGATTTAGAATCATGTTGGATGTAGTGACAAGTGTTTGAGATACGCTCGGAGCGATCATGGTAGTGAGAGGTTGAGATGTGATGGGTGTGATAGTGGTGTTTGGAATGATTGCAGGGATAGTGATGGTTGGAATGAATGAGGTGATAGGTCCTTGGGAGACCGTACTTCGATTTGGGATCAATGTTGTTGTTTGATTAGATACCATCTATTGGTGCAATGTCGATGGTATATTCGAAGGATTTGACATGATGGTTTGATTGACATTAGGTGGATTGATTTGGATGGAATGATTAGTGCTAGGTAAAGGGGGAAGCCCTAAACCAAGGAATGATGTAGGTAATGGTGGTGGAGATTTCCCTTGGCGCAATGCCTCAACTATTTTGGAAAGTTCCGCAATTTGATCTCGCCAAATTTGATTTTGATCTTGACTCACTTGAGATAGTTGATTTGGCTTTTGTTTAAGCGGATTTGGGATGCCTACTTGCGGTTTTTGAATGGGATTATGGGAAAATTGACTTTGGATAATGTTTTGATTTGGAATGATGTTCAGATTTGGTATGATAGGATGAACATTGTTAATTATTGGGAATCATTTTTCCAAAGTTTTCCAAGGATAGGATTCATGTTTGAAAAAAAATGCATTTGAGTACATCTACATTTGGTTTGTAGGGATTTGGTGGAATGACGTTGTTCGTTTGAAGACTCATGTTTTGATTGTTTGGAGGATAGACTTGTAAGTTTGGACTTTGATTTAAATCTATCATGGGGAGATGTGTTCCAAACTTTGACTTGGGCATACTCATACTTGTTGTACCATTGACATTTGTTGAAGGTAATGATCCTATGCATGGACTTTGATAATTGATAGGCATTGCAAAGCTTTGAAGATTCAACTGATTTGGATTACCCAAGATGTATGGATCAAGTTTATATTCCATGTTCCTCTTGTGTTTTGACCTTGTTGTAAAAGTAACCTCTAAGGTTCTTAGGACCAATGACGATATGGAGGATGAAAGGTGGATGATATGAGTGATGAACGTTTAGGAACTTTGCATCAATGCTAGACCGAGGGTTTGATTAGATTGTTTTGATTTGGATGATGAACTTGTAAATCCTAAGATGATTTTTTAGGATAAACTTGTTCAAAGGATTGCTAATTTAACTAGAGGTATGAGAAAGGATGCATTCCCATGCCCTCTAACTAAACAAGGTGATTTTAATTTTGATGATGTGCCTAAGTCTAGAATGATGTTTTCAAAAGCTCTAAAGTTGTTTGGATGAGATGGATTGATGAATGTTTGGAAGATAGATGAAAGTTTTGATGATCCTAAGAGACTTAGAAAGACTTTGTTTACTAGGCCAAGATATTGAAGAACACACTTTTTCTAAGAGCAATCAAAGACCAATATGACCAAAAGATATCAAGCATGTGGGTCCAATTTGTTATCTTTTGCTTAATGAGTAATTTTACCAAAAACACACTCTTCTTTGACAAAGTTTCAAACTAAGATGTCCAATGTCTTAATTTCTTCAAACCCCACAAGATATGTTATGTGGAAATTCGATGAACTCAAGGAAAAGGTTTTCCTATTGTTTATTTTAGTAGACAAATTGAGATGTAATCCAATGTTTAGAAACCTATAAGGATATAAATCCCAAGGGCAAGCAATAATATATGGATTGAGTCAATGATATTTGTCTTCAAGAGGCTTGTACCAGAATCATGTTGAATGTTTGTTTGCAAAATATTTTCGAATACACACTGTGTTTTCAAACGAAGAATAATTACAAGCCTTATGGATGTGTAAGACAATATTTGTTGGATTCCCACTTGGACAAGTCCAGCTACGCTTATCTCTAGCGGATGGTTAGATGCTTGACCCCACTGGCTCCCCTCCACGGCTCATTAACGTCAATCGGGGTAGCCAAGCATCAACACCCATGAAACTCCCATGGCGTGCTTTCCATCTCTACTAGAAGACCGTAAGAGTGTGGGGTGGCTTCAGAACGACCGTTCTTGCACCAACAAATAGATTAATTATTTTGGCAAATTCTAGCACATGGGTTCTAGTAAGGACTTTCCGTTCGTGGAGATTGACCCATACGGCAAGAGTCCCCTTTCAGATCCATCCTGTCGGAGCCAACTGCGTGATTATGGCATTTAACCAAAACCCTCATTTATATCCTGGCTGGAAATACTCTTGGCTTTAGAGTGTTACCGGTTGAGTTGTCCCTTGGGTGAGTACTTTTTCCCCAAGGCAGGCCCTCTAAGATAAACAAAAGCGAGCAAGAACACAATCCGTAACTCGATCGATCTTTGATGGCACAAAGAAAGAGAATGTACGCGAAAATGTCCCTACTCACACTCGCACAAGATGTTCAATTTTTAAGCCCAAATTGAAGTGTTTCAAAGAAATAAAATGTATTTTGAGTGTTTCTCTTGCACCTTAGATCGCACGAAGCGCAAGGGGAGAGGATACGTACTCAAAAGACAATCACACAATTCAAACACTTGTTTGTTTTATACCCTTCAAAGCAATTGTGAATTCGTTTTAAGCACCAAATGAAATATGAAGATTGCTTGTTCAATTTTTAACCCAAAACGAACTCTAGTAAGTTTGTTCTAAGATTCGTTTTAAGCCCCTTGCAATGAAAATCAATTGTTCGTTTTAGACCAAAATGAAAATTAGTGTTCTAAAACAAAAGATAAACAATTTCGTGAGGTAGTGTTGATCAAACACTAAAGTGTTTAAAAACACATTGTGTTTTCAAAAAAGATTTTCCCCTCCTTGGTTTTCATTTGATAGCCTTCTCTTTGTTGACCTTTCGCTTTCCTTTGTTGGCTTTTGGTACCTATTCCATCAAACAATTATGTGAGAATACAAAATAATAAATTAGGTTCAATTTAATCCTTGATTTCAATAAATAATAGAGGCTTAATGATAAACAACAAAGATCAATGCAATCCCTTATTATGTTTAATCATCAATTCCAAAATAAAAGAATGACCTCACAAGGATTAAAAAAAAAAGAAAAGAAAAGATATTTAACAAGAGTGGTTTATGCTTCGCAGAAAAAAAAAAATTAGTCAAAATGAGATTTTATATGATATTCAAAGCTTGTCTTCAAAAGAGAATTTCAAATCTTTTTGTCATCAATAACCTAGTTGTGACATCCCTTTCAAAGCAAGCTAAGCAGATTTTACCTTCTACCAGAATTTCATTGCCAGACTTTAGACCAAAAAAAAGAACAATAGACAAGTTACCCACACTTTATTGGCTGCAATCAATGACACAATGGACTGAGATAGTTTAATGAACTCCTTCGTTTGTCAAGCTGTAAACAAAGATTATATAAATGTGTGTCTTCTTCTTTAGTCAAATCATAATAAATAGCGTTCTCAAAAAAGAAACTATGATTTTCAAATTGTTGATGATATTAAATGAAGTTATCAACACGGTCATTCAAAACTTATTCGTAATTCTGACAGCAAAGATCCTAATTTTTCTGATGCCAAAGATTGTGAAGAAGTTTGTTGTCGCTCCAATTGATGACAAATGGTTGATTGGTTTCTTAAAAGATAACAAAGCCAGCCTGGTCAGCTTCTTCTTACATCGAGCATAAAATAAGCGATATTCATTGTATTAATTCTTTCCCACTGCCTTTAAATTCATACGCAAGTTGAGGGTATTCATCACGACTCCCTCTATTCGATGTATTAAATCTACTTGTAGTGCTAAAGCGGCCTGAAAATTCCTTCATTTATATCATGCAGAAATTAAGGGATACTCATTGTATGAGATCTTGGCCGATGCCTTTAGACTCACACACAATAATGAATGTTTTTAAAATGGCTCTCGCATCCTTGCCTAACACACTTCCAGCTCGAAATGGATCACACACGCAAAAACAAAAAGGATGACTTCACTGAAAATAAAAGAGCTCAACCTACAACGTTGCCTGGGAACTACGCTTATTTAGCACCCAATAACTATTTTACTAGACAAATATGCAAGGCGTGGAATCGTAGATAAAGTCTGGGAGTTTTTGGACAGGATGCCTCCAAGAGATAAAAGCATAAAAGCAATGCTATGAATGCTACTATTTACTCCTGTGAGTTGATCAAAAATCATCAATCTGAGTGCATGAATATCGATGGAAATCAGATTCATGATAAAAATGATCAAACCTTCTGGACCACTCTAAACCTTCTGAGCACTATTTTCTCCGCTTTGGAAGAAGATTTGATTCAATTTGAATTGAATGACATACTGGGCCATACACTGACAGTCTACTCTATAATGCTTTCCAAATACGACGACCAACATTAATGACCATGAGACCATCAGCTGGAGTCAAGCGGTGAGAGTAATGACTACCCTGAAGAAGTATATGTGGCCTGAGGCGGCTTCCCTGCAAAGTGCCAGCAAAACAGATGAAAAATGAAGACACCCTCTTCTGCCGCGATTTCTTTCAATCTTTCCTGTCAGAACAAAAAGCTAAAGGACGCAGTCTGGGTTGGAGGCGCAATCAATGTTTGCTCAATTATGTTTGCATTGAAATGGATTGAAAAAAAAGACATAGACTGTAACAGTAACAATAAGAGGATGAGTAAAGGAAAATAGATGAATCAAATCTGGATTGATTCAATGTGAGTAATATTTCCTTCATTGGTGATCGTTCTGCAAAGCATAGCTCAACAATAGTTTCTACCCTCTCTCACGTAGTTGCTGGAGGTATTGAAAGACTGGCTTAATAAATGAGGATGGTGTGAATATTCAGGACAGGTGAGGGTGTAATAAATGAATGTAGCCTCTTCTCATGCCTTGTGCCACTGCAGAAGCCAGGATGGAATCTAATGATGGGATTTCTATTGCGTAGAAATCTGACATTGCACGCGTACCCTGAACAGATCAAGACTGAAATTTTAACTTAAATGCCATTACCATTAAAACAAACAACAGACTTTATATTTTGTGCCAAGCTTACAGTTTATTGAACAGAAATAAACTAATGCAATTGGTACTGTCAAGCTGATTGTCTAGAAACTTTACCATATACAAAAGAGATTTGTTGAAAAGGCGTAAGAAACTTTTAAGCCAATGCTATTAGCAGCGTAAATAAAACAGCGTGTAACTTCCCTTCTAGAAATTTTCAAACTAGTGCAATGGGCAGGCGTAAAGACCGATTCTCAAACCTTTGCCCAGCCCTCCTTCTAGCACCAAGATGAAGTACCCAAAATCTGCAATGTAAGACCACTTCAAATACTCATTAGAAATGTTAGTCTAAACAAACAAATCTGCAAATACCTCCATGAAATAGAATATCTATGCTAAAGAAATGCCACAAGTAACAAAAACAGCATCAAGAAGACATTTTAAAAGCAAGATAAACACTTATTCCATGTTGGATTGGTGTCACATGTGCTAGTGACCCTTTCCCAATCCTTGATAAAAAGCTCAAGATGATGAAATGCTATGAAGATGGTGGAATGATGATGAACAAGATCAAATCTCAAATGAAGAGAGTAACCTTGCAAGATTGTGATTGTGGAGGATTTGAGAGATGAAGCCCTATTTAAAGATTTTCAAATGCTAAGTGTTGAAGATGGACCAATGTGGGACAAAGATCAAGCCAATAAGATAAGGCCACTTGTCAAGTGGTGATTGGTCAATGTATGTGCAAGATTTGGGAAGAGTGCCCATGAGAGGGAGAATTTGAATTCAAATTTTCCAATAAATGCTGAGTTTGACTTTGGAAGGGGACATGTAAGAGGCATGTAAGGCCTCATAAATGCTCTATTGGGTGTACATGTCCACTTGGGGGGAAATTCAAACTTGGAGAATATTCTTCCTTTATGCCAAGTTGAAAATAAAGATTTTGATAAATCAATTAAATGCAATTTCATGTGCAAGTGGCCAAATCTAGAGAATGCAAGTGGGTGAGTATTTAATCAGGGTTAGATTAAATAGATGATGATTATGCTGATTTAATGTTGATTAGATGATTTTGACTTTTAAGACTTAAATATTTGTTTTATTTAAATCAGAAAAAGGATGGAAGATGCATGTTTGAGATTTTAATTAAATAAAGCTTGATTTATTTAATTAAACTATGATTGAGCTTTTGATGATAAGAACCTGATTTACTAGGTGAATGGATGTGATGCATTTGATTTATTTATTGAGTGGATGAATATGACCTAGTTGAATGCAATGTCAATTTGACGTGTCTCATAACTATGCACTGTTAATGTTGTTTCACTCCTAGTCTTGAAAAGAAAAATGGTTGTTGTCTCATCATTGATGGTAGTATTTCTTGCATAAAGTATACCCCTCATCCCATGCATGGTTACTGAAACCATAATGATAAGCACTCTAATGATTTATGACTGCTCCTCTAAAGTATGCATTTCATATGATGAAAATAATAGAAATGATGTTGTGAAACAAATGAATAACATAAAATAATGATGCAAAACCAGGGATGACATGAAAACTTGTAGATACACAAAGCTCCTTAGTGAGAATTGATGCACTTTTACTCTGTTTTGCATATTATTAAGCATTTTAAATGAACTCATTGCTCACTTGTGATTCCCATTTCAAAGTGAAAGGGGTAACCTCATTTCACCTTTGACTTGGTTGTCATGAATGGAAAATGTGCTCAGTTACCTTATAAGTTGATTTTCAAACAAAAATTTGAATGTCTCTTGTTTATCTCATACCTTCTCAAGATCTAGAGGGAAGCATGTTGGACTCAACCTTGTGGGAGCCCATTTTGCTCCACATTCTATGATACTAAATGAAAATAATCCAACAATGAAAATTTCACCTATACCTACATAGTGAATCTCAATGCTCCTATGATGTTTCATTTTCAAGATCTCTTGATACATGTGACAATGGCTCAAAGATTTAATGCATCATAGATGTAGGCTATTTTTTTGTTAATGAAACATATGATGAGATTTCATGTCCCCATCTCTAACCAACTCCTTCTATTATCTGCAAGTATATCTAAAGACCAGGATCGGGAGGAGTTGAAGAAAAAGGACCAACACCAAGATTATAACACTTTAGGAAATTAAGGATATGATTTCTTTTCATGTATGTTTCCTCTTTTATCTTCACCTGTATAGCTTATATGTAAGTTTTTTTAGTTCAGTCATTCCCACGACTTGTGTGGGTCACTTGAGCACTTTTCTTTCAATGTATAAAATAACAAAAAAAAATTTAAAAAATTGTACATTTCCTTTGCAAAATGAACGAAAGAAAACAAAATCATGTAATATATATAATTTATTTCTATTGTAAAACCTTGGATAATAAAATTGAATCTCTTTAGAAAGCATCCTTTTTTTTTTTTTCAATGATTAAACTTAGCAGAAACTATTATCAACAAGGATTGGACCCTATTTGACTTAGACTCAACTATGTTATGTAACATGGAAACACTCTCAAGTTGTGGGTGGCTTATAACAAGAATGAATCTCTAGAGAGGGTTGGTTCCCCTGGTAGATCACCTAAAACTGCAAACTTTTTTGAGGAAAGGGATAGTAGGATATTGAAATGGAAATCCTAAAACTTAAAGGGTGATGCACTATAAACTTATAAAATTAACCACTAATTCAACTCACAATCTATTTGACAAAGAATTTTTCTCTCACAATTCCATGGGAAATAATGCAATACATAAGTAATTTGCATGAAGGTTTGAAAATTAGAGGTTTGCATGAAGGACAAATAGAAGTTTTATCACAAATTCTACTTACTAATAACATTAAACACAACACACAACCTACATTACATGAAACTTCTACAATAAAAATTGCAACAATGAGACATAGAAAAGGATTTGAAAATGGAATCACAATTGAACATCAAATCATTAACTGAAAAATGAGACAAAACATGAAAAGGAGAACACTACTATCTTTACTGATCTAAAAGGAGTTACATGATCATATTTACAAATATCAGTTACAAAACTTACAAAAATCTTTGCAATACTCAAGAGAGTAAGAATCAATAACTCAAACTTTGAAAAAACTAAGTTTTTCTCTAATATATATCTCCAATGAGTCTCCATGAGTTAATGGGAAAAATCTCAATTAACTTCTCGCTGAAATAGAAACTCAAGTGTCATTTTCGAGAAAAGGGAAAATACCACAAAAAGAGGGCTAAGAACTACTCCAAACTAAGTGAAAAAAGGGTGAAAATTTCCTTCCCAAGTCGATCGACCCAAAAGGACTCTAAAAACCACTCAGTTCTACTAAGAAATCACAAATAGGAGGTTCAGTTGACTTAGATTTTTCTATTTTGCATAAAGGAAACTAAAGTGAAAAAGGAAAGTAAACTGAAATTGCATTCTACATATTCTACACTTACTTAGAACTACCACATTTACTTGACATATATTAAAGCAATTTATTAAAACATTACTTTAACAGTGCTTTACATTGTTTGTAGTTTTTAGTTTTTGCAAAATAGAAAGAAGGGAGTGGACTGAAGTTTGACTTAGGCTTGGCTTTATCATTTTACCAAAATATTCAAGGGTATACATGGAATTTTATTTATTTCAAAAGGGAAATTGACTCCTAAAGTTGCATATACCTTTGATTTTCTTCAAAAATCGCAAAGATAAACTAAGGCATGATGATGCCTAAGAATGAAAAATATATGCAAAGTTTCAATAATATCACAAGAGGCAAACAATACCACCAAGGTATTAATCAAGGCAAAAAAGTTTAAATCAATGTGGAAATAAACACTAAAAGGGTCGGCCAAAATATTAGGGTAGAGAAAACCCTAGAACAAAACACCTGCAACCCTTTTGCATTTCACCTTCATTTCACTTAGCCACTTTTGTTGCTCTACAGGTATCTCCACATTTCCATGCTACTAGGGTTTGATCAAACATTCAGGCAGTCCTCTGAAGCTTTCATTGAGCCATCATGGAGCTTTCTCTAGAATTTTGGAGGTAGGTTTCTCTATTGAAATGCTTAAAAAAAACCAAGTTTGTAGGTAAGTTTACACTTGTATAGAAATTCTCTGCTCATTTCATTTTTGAAAATATTTTTACAGTTTTACCTATGGTCAACTACATTATTTTTCAATCTTTTCCACTACCATACTTAGCTAGACCTCCTTCTGTGTTTTTTGGTTGATATTGAGGACTTCTATGGAAGATTTCCTTGTGGGTTTGAATGCATATTTCACAAGGGAAATCAACAAAAAAATATTGGGGAAGCTCTTTATCCCTCGAACTTTGCATTTCTTTTTATTTTATTTTAATAAGATGCTCATTTCAAGCTCCATAAGTGAAAAATAATGAATGTATTTTTCCTCCTTGTGCATTCTAGGCATAAGACTCTCTGGGCTCAATTATTTTTCAAATATAGAAGTTTTTTTTACTTCCATGACTATAGCCTTTCAATTATCTGGGTAGAATAAAACTCTTGGAAAGCCATGACTTCTTGAAGAGACCTTCAGGATTTAAGGTCTTTTTATCTCCTGGAATTTATCTATTGTTCATAGCTCGACCCATGAAATTTCACTCTTTTTATCACTACTCTAGTTGTTTTTTCATTGATCATCATGATGGCTGCCATGGCTGGGGTTTTCACTGGTTTCTATTTTTATGCCATCTTTAATAGAGGCTCATGGTCTCAACCCCATCAAGTTTATAAACTACTCTTCTCTAAAAAGGAATAAAAACTTTCATTTTCCTTTTATTTGTGTCTATTCTTTATGCTAAACATATAATCGAGGATTATTTGCTTCAAACCCTAGCTCTACATCTCCATTGTTCTGAGAAAACAAACAAAATAACTCCCACTCGTAGCCTTGAGATTTTCAAAATCTAGGTTTGTATTATGGAAACTCTACCTAAAGCTATTGTTTGTTCTGGGTGCTTTTATGTCTTGATAAAAAATTGCATGTTTTTAATGATTTGTACTTGACATAAAAGAACCTTATTTTAATTTTAACCTTTAATCAAGACACTATCATCATGCATATGTAGGCTTCCACACTATTCCTTAATGACTTTATTACTTTCTTTTATTTGAAAGCATCAACATTTTAATGTTCATTATATGAATTTTGCATAGTGTAGCCATTTTACATCATTTACTCACTGCCCTGATGAAATGCAACCCTTGTATTTTGTGCTTTGTAAATTTTTTCTTGATTGAAAACTTTAGTTGATATCCTTGTGGCATTTTGACCTCATTATTATTTTCCCATGCCCTTGTAACTATGCACTTGTGCCATAGAAAAAAGTATCCTTTTCTTGACATGGGATTAATTCATGATAAAAGGAACTTAATGAGGCCTTGATTCAGGTGTTGTGAGGCATCTTATGCATCCACACTAGGTCTTGGACCCTTTAAAATTGAATAGCATGCTTTTAACGACATCTTGTAAAGGTGTTGTAAAGTCTTATAAAGGTGTTGTAAAGTCTTGTAAAGGACTTTCACGCTTTTATAGATTTAATGAACCTATTTCTCCATAATTCAACATTATAAAATGTGTTTGATAACATTATCACATCAATATAAAGGGCTTGTAAGATAAACTTAGTGTTAAACTAGTGTTGTAATGTGCCTTACGCATTCACATTGGTTCTTATGCCTTCCTAGGCTAAGGGGACCTCATTTTAGTGTTGAAAATTTTATTTAATCACACTTTCACATTGAATTATGTGTCCCAATCCCTAATTTCTTTTACATAATCACTAATAGGACCCTATTAACTCATATTGTGCATCCTGAGGTATAATTTGATCATATACCCGACATAGTCATCATATAAACCTGTTTTTCTTACTTGTCGACATTCCAGCTAGCAAAATGGCCCCTGTGGGACCCATTCACAATTAGTGGTGAATTACTCCCATGTAGGTGGGATCCATTAGCCATTAGAGGTGAATGACTCCCATTTGAGCCATTTTCAAGGTATGAGTGGAAAAATTTAGGGTTTTTATTCAATTTTTCTTCATGTTGGCCTTGGGGATCCAATCTATAGGAAAATAAGGTGAATTTTTTATAAATACAACCTTATAAACCCTAATTCATCATAACTTAACTTCATTCATCATTTCTCTTCCATCTCAAGTCAAGCAAGCTAGGGTTTTGTCATTCTAAGTCACCAAGGTAGCACTTTTCAGACATTCAAGTTCAATCATCATGGAAAGGTAACAACTCCATTGTTTCATGCTTCATTACATATTTTCATCATTTTAGTTTAATTACCTAAAAAGGGGTTTGACCAAGGCAAATCCCTATGCCCTAACATTCACCATTTCTTTCTCTTTCATTTTGTGTTTGTGGATTTAGGTGCTTGGATGGCTTGGACATTATTTAAGATTACTTTGAAAACTTGTTGAAGTCATCTCAACTTTTCCAAGGCCAAAACTTACACAAAAATTCATTTATAGTTTCAAAAATCAGGGTTTCAGAATGGGAGACCTAGAGGTGAAAATTGAGTAGACCAAAAGCTATAGATTCCATTTTTGAGTTTTCAAAAAAGATAGAATGGACTAATTCACCCAAAGTGGCAAATGAATCCCACTGTACTTGTTTTTTAAAGATTTTTGGAGATTCAAACACCCATTTGGCTAAAACGTGCCCCAATACAGTTTTCCAAAATTGGGATTGATTCGCCCAGAATGGTGAATGAGTCCCACCAGGCCTAACAATCAACATCAAAAACATTTCAAATGTCATTTCTCATCTTCTTCAACATTATAGGTGCACACCTCAAGTTTTATTCATTTCTATTTAGCTTTGCATTCATTTCTAGTTCATTGTTGCAATACATAATGTGTTTACAAACATCAATTGTTTCTTAGATTTTTCATTCATATTCAATCAATTTCATAGTTTAATTGAATTTATTTCACTTCATTTAGCTTAAATAACATCACACATAACATAATTTGAATGAACCCTTTAGTATTATTGTCCCTACTCTCTCTTTTTAGGTGAAAAACCCTAGAAGAGTAAGAGAAGTGCATTGGTGCCAAAAATCTATGGTTCATTTTGGTGAACCTACTCTTTGAATATCTTATTTTATGATTTGGAGTGAATTTTCATCCTAATCCTTGCTTGCATTGAATTTTCATTAGATTTGCATTATATTTGCATTAGTTAATTTGCATCTAGGGTTTCAAATTTTTGCGTTACAAAAAGTGCATTTTAGCTTGCATTTTTTGCATACAATTTCCTTAAAAATCTCTAAAATTCTACATCTCCATCTTAGATATGCATCTTACAACATTAAACACATAAAAAAAACTTCAATTTTTTTAAAAATTTGGCAAAAAACCAATACTGGGACTCATTTTCTATACTATGTGAATCAATCCCTATCTATATTTTTGATTGTATGTTACTACATCATAAACCTCATTTTGGCACTTCCTAAGCCTCCTAGTATCATATAGTATAAGTCTAGAAATGTTTTGAAACATTTTTTTATGCATTTAGCTCAAAAACATCATTTTAGATCACTCATTCTTCAAATCACTTCATTTGCACACATCCTTACATCTAAAAATGCCTTTGTTTCTACAATTTTGCATAACATTGATAAAATTACTTTTCACTTTTTTATATACAATATTTCTATTCATAAAACTTTGCATTAGTTTGGTCAAAGTACTTTTAATTCTTGCATATACATTGTTTACATTTTTAAGGTGTTGCATACATTGGATAAGAGTGTTTTGTATCTTTGCATATGCATTGTTCATATTGCTGAAACATTGCATGAAATGGTTACATGTGCTTTTCATTCTTATTCAAACAATTCTAGTACCTTACATATGTCAACATATTATAAAATATTTCCCATCCCCTCCCTATGAGAGTGTTTTTGTGAAAGAGACTACAACTTGGTCCATTCCTAACAGTCATACTTGTTCTTCTCATAATATCTCTCCTCTTGGTGATGAAGATATATTATTAGAAGAATAAATTAATGATATTTTTGAGAATCCTAGTTGTTTCTCTCCTTTAACCTCTCTTAGAGGACAACACATTCACACCCAACAAAACACAACCTTAGATGATCATGAAAACAACATTTTTTCTTCCTCTAGTATCTCTCCTAGTTGTGAAGTAGGTACTTTGATGTTAGACAACACAATCACTAAAGGTTATGAATATCTTAGTTTTCCCCCTTCACATAAGGAAACCCCTCTTGAAAAAAAATCTTCAACCATCGATCATTCCCCTACTTGCGATGAAGTCCTTTTAGAAGAACCAACCTATGAATGTCACAAACATTTGGCTTGTTGTTCTCCTAAACACTCTTATCCTAGGGATAATATCATGGTGCAAAAACATATGAACATTGACACATATCTTTCAACCACTAAACCTTCCCTAGATAAGTATAGTGAAGTGGCATTAGAATCCCCTTCACCAACATATCATGCCAATCAAGACAAAATTTGAGGTTACGATGACACAAGTGAGATCTCCTTTAATTAGTGAGATTCCTAAGTCACCTTCCACTAGTGAAAAACACAAAAAAAAATTAGAGATGTCTTGAAATCAGTGATGCAATCTACTCATAACAATGTTTTGTAGCCACTAAGTTGTAATTTAGTGACAAAAATCTAGAGGACCACATGACACTTCTACACCATTACCTTTTCCTCAACAATTTCTTAGTGTTGAAGATATTAAAAAGACTCCTGCTAATATATTTGTATGGGAACTCATTCAACTCTCACCGAAAATGAAACTTCTCTTTCATGAAATGTTGCAAATACAGAAGGAAGATATCCTATCTTACATAAAACCGAATCATGTAACATCCTCCCCTCATCCCATATAAGCCACCTAATTAGAAATCACATTCCTAAAACATGAATTACTCCCACTTGAGATTTGAAACAAAAATGATCCCTTGATGATAAAGGTGATCATTAATGAAACTCTAATTCAGCACACTCATCAATAATGGATCAGAAATCAATGTTTGTAGCATGGACATCCTACACAAACTTGGCATGGACAAAGATATCATTCAACTTAATGATGTTCATATTCGTGGCTTTGACAATGTTCATCAGCAACCACTTGGGATGATCACATTACCTATCAAGGTCAGACCTATAGTGTTTCCTACCTCTATTCATATTATGCAAGAACCCCTTCCATACAATCTTATCCTAGGGAGACCATGGATTCATGCTATGAAAGGAGTCCCATTTACCCTTCACCATGTCATGAAATTTGAATACAACAATAAGATATACATAATTGATGAAGATCAGCGAAGTTATGCATCAACTAATCACAACACTTCCAACTCCCCTGATCTTTTCATTCCTAGGTCAAAAATTGAACCTATACAACTTGATGTTAATTATACACCTACAACAAAACTCTTTCATGATAATTGGGGCTCATTAGATTCTACACCTCCATTCCATAACATTTCTAGAATCTTACCATCATGGTCCAAACAGTCATATACAAATGATTCATCTTCAAACAAAAGTTGTAGTAGTGATTGGAGTTTCACACCTACCTTTAAGGGAGGGTGTGCACTATGCCAATCTCCACCCACACAGCCCTGCTTTCCTTTCGCTCAACTTAGTTCTACCAAATCACCTCATGGTGGTGATGGGGGAAATATAACTCCAATCCCTCATGAAGCAACAACACATAACATTAACAAGGATTTATGTTCTTGTAAAGAAACCAATGCTTCTCAAAAACACACATCGCCTTCATCTAACTTGGAATATTGTTATGGTAATGGTTACAATCTTCCTCCTACACATGAATGCATGCACACATGAAAAAATCCAACATATCACACTTATCTCCACTTTCATCAAAGACTTCACACAACAATAGTATTCAACCTATCAAGGAGTGTGTTGCTCTTCCTTGTGCTAGGAGCACCTAATTCCTCTACTTGATACTCACTTTCATCCATTCTAGGCTCACCCTTATCTTTCACTAAGTGGGGGCAAGGGGTTCAATAGTCATGTCCTCGTATGTCACTTGTCCCTATCTCTTTTGACTAGTCATAAACCTTTCATGAACATATAAGAGAGAGCTTGGGATGTGGATGACATGTCTTAAGATTGACTCACATGTGACATACTCCCTTTCTTCATGACACAGCTTATCAAAAACATATGACTTGGCATAAGGCTTTCTAGGTAAGCTCTCATGTCTTCTTCTACTTTAATGCAATTTCTTATAGTACAGGTGCTCACAACTGATTTAAAGTGGGGGGAATACATCACCACTCGCATTTCATTATGCAATTTCTTTCTTCTTGCAATGCATCATTTTCTTGGAGTCATTGGGTTTGATTCCCTCCAAGAGCATGATACTTATTTTTCACTTATCATCTCTTTGATACATTAAGCATGATGTACCCTAAGAAGAGACCTTGCAGGAACAAAGCAAAATCCCTTTGAAAAATCCTTACACTATTTTTCATTAACAATTTCTATGAATGTCAAGCATACAAAGTTTTGCTTACTTCATAGAGCTCAAACAATCATTTTTCCTTGTGGTGCCTTGTTAAAGTTATCAAGAGGTATAACTTTGATATGGTTTAGTAGGAAGCCCATATAGTGGCATGAATTTTCCCCATAGCCACCTTTGTGTTTGTGAGTGCATACCAACTAGTGTATGTATTTTACCTCTTGGGATTTCTCACCCCTCAGATGACCAAAAGTTCTGTGGCCCCAGAGTGAGTATATTTGGGCCTTCTCACCCAGCAGACAACCAAGAAGTTACATCGGCCCAAAGTGAGTACACGTTTCATTTCCAAACAAACAAGCCTAGATTCGATCCACAACTAGCTAGACAAGTGATCGAAGCTTGATCCACCTTTTCATTTCCATCTTTCTTTTCCTTTCCATTGCATGATTTTGTATCTTGATGGTTTGACTTAGCATCTTGGATACTAGGGGCTTGACCGTCTCCTTTGATCTTTGTCGTTATTTTTCATCTACATTTGTACATAAGGATCTCTCTTGGATGTCTACTTTAGTGTGAGTTTGAAGCAAGTTCATCCTCTCACTAAAGTGGGGGCTAAATATGTCAGAAAAAAAGTACCCTTTGCTTGACATGGGAATAATTCATGATAAAAAGGAACTTAATGAGGCCTTGATTCAAGTGTTTTGAGGAATTTTAAGCATCCATACTAGGTTTTGGACCCTTTCAAATTGAATAACATGATTTTAACGTATTGTAAAGGTGTTGTAAAGTATTGTAAAGGATATTCACTATTTTGTAGACTTAATGAACCTATTTATCCTTAATTCAACATTACAAAATGTGTTTGATAACATTATCACATCAATATAGAATGATTGTAAGATAAACTTAATGTTAAACTAGTGTTGTAACGTGTCTCACACATTCACATTGGTTCTTGTGCCTTCCTAGGCTATGTGGACCTCATTTTAGTGTTGTAAAGTGTATTTAATCACACCTTAACATTGAATTTTGTGTCCTAAGCCCTAATTGACGTTTACATCATCACTAATAGGCCCCTATTAACCCATAATATGCATCCTCGAGGCATAATTTGATCAAATACCCAACATAGTTATCATATAAACTTGATTTTCTTACTTCTCGGTATTCCGGCTAGAAAAAAATTCCCCTGTGGGACCCATTCACATTAGTGGAAAATGAGTACCATTTGAGCCATTTTCAAGGTATGAGCAGGAAAAATTTGGGTTTTTATTCATTTTTTCTTCATATCGGCCTTGGGGGTCCAATTTATAGGAAAATAAGGTGAATTTCCTATAAATACAACCTTGTAAACCCTAATTCATCATAAATTAACTTCATTCATCATTTTTTTCCATCCCAAGTCAAGCAAGCTAGGGTTTTGTCATTTTAAGTCACCAAGGTAGCACATTTTAGACATTCAAGGGAAAAATATTCATGTTTTGTTGTAGACATTCAAGGTCAATCATCATGGCAAGGTAAAAAATCCATTGTTTCATGCTTCATTACATATTTTAATCATTTTGGTTTAATTACCTAAAAAGGGGTTTGACCAAGGCAAACCCCTATCCCTAACATTTACCATTTCTTTCTCTTTCATTGTGTGTTTGTGGATTTAGGTGCTTGGATGTCTTGGGAATTATTGAAGATTAATTTGAAAACTTCTTGAAGTAATATCCACTTTTTAAAGGCCAAAAATTACACAAGAAGTCATTTACAACTTCCAAAATTAGGGTTTCAGACTGGGACACCTAGAGGTGCAAATCGAGCATATTGAAAGCTACAGATTCCATTTTTGAGTTTTTTAGAAAAGCTAGAATGGACTAATTCACCCAAAGTGGCAAATGAGTCCCATTCTACCTATTTACTAAATATTTTTGGAGATTCAGACACCCATTTGGCTAAAACGGGTGTCGATATAGTTTTCTAGAACTGGGACTAATTTTTCTAGAATGGTGAATGAGTCCCACTAGGCCAAAAAATTAGCATAAAAAACATTTAAAATGTCATTTCCAGAGTTCTTCAACATTCCAAGTGCACACTTCACGTTTCATTCATTTCTAGTTCATTGAAGCATTACACAATGTGTTTTCAAACATCTCTTGTTTCTTAGGTTTTGCATTCATATTCGATCAATTTCATAGTTTAATTACATTTAGTTTACTTCCTTTAGATTAAATAACATAACATATATCATAATTTGAATGAACTCTTTCCTTTTAGCTGAAAAACCCTATAAGAGTTAGAGAAGTGCATTGGTGCCAAAAATCTATGGTTCAACATTGTGAATGCTCTTTTACTCCTTCTAGTCTTGAAAAGAAACATGGTTGTTATCCCATCATTGATGGTAGTATTTCTTGCATAAACTATACCCCTCATCCCATGCATGGTGACTAAAACCATAATGATAAGCATTGTTCCAAAGCACAATGATTTATGATTTCTCCTCTAAAGTATGGATTTCATATGATGAAAACAATAGAAATGATGTTGTGACCACAATAAATAACATAAAATAATGATGCAAAATTAGTGATGACATGAAAAATTGTAGATACACAACTTGGCTCCTTGGTGAGAATTGATGCACTTTTACTTAGTTTTCCACATTAGTTTAAATGAACTCATTGCTCACTTGTGATTTCCATTTCAAAGTGAAAGTGGGTAACCTCATTGCACCTTTGACTTAGCTATCATGACTGGACAATGTGCTCAATTACCTTATAAATTGATTTTCAAATAGTAGAAGCTTTTATTTGAAAAGTTGAATGTCTCTTGTTTATCTCATACCCCTCTCAAGATCTAGAGGGCAACATGTTAGGCTCAACCCTTGTGGGATCCCATTTTCCTCCACATGATATGATGTTAAATGAAAATAATCCAACAATGAAAATTTCACCTATACCTGCATAGTGAACAAACATGTTAGATAAAAAACAGTGAAGCTTAATGCTCTTGTGATGTTTGATTTTCAAGCTCTCTTGATACATGTGACAATGGCTCAACTGATTTAATGCATCATAGATGTAGGCTATATTTATGTTGATGAAACATATGATGAGATTTCATGTCCTAAGCTCTAACCAACTCCTTCTATTATCTACAGGTATATTTGAAGACCAAGATTAGGAGCAACTAAAGAAAAGGGACCAACACCAAGATTCTGCCACTTCAAGAAATGAAAGATATTATATTTTTTTCATTTGTTTTTCCTCTTGTATCTTCAATTGTATAGAGTATTTTTTTTTAGTTAATTCATGCCCATTGCTTGTGTGGGTCACCTGACCAATTTTCTTTCCATGTATAAGGCAACAAAATTTATGCAAACTCTTGTACACTTCCTTTGCAAAATGAATGAAATACAACAATATCATGCAATCTGTATAATTTATTTTTGTTGTAAAACCTTGCATAATAAAATTGAATCTCTTTTGAAATCATCCTTTTTCTTTGCAATGATTAAACTTAGGAAAAATATTTGAATACCTTTCACTTATAAATGATTTGGTTGTTTCAGCTCTACCAAATTGAGTTGTAAGTTAAATTTGGTAACATTTTTGGTGATTTATGCTGAATGCTTTCCTACTAAGCATATTACACCAGTAGCCTAAACTGATCCATTGGGCATGAAGTCAAAATCCACCACCCTCAAACTCAGAAAACTATTGTAACTCAACCCCAAAACTCTAAAAAGCAACAAAAACCAAACAAAAGCAAACTACTAAGGCCTTGGAGGCTAGCAAACTATGCAACAACACTTAGGGAAAATAAAATAGAACTAAAATAAATGTACAAATCACTTATTAGCATAAAAAACCTAAGCTAACCTACTAATTGAGGGAGGACTACCTAAACAAAACCATTAACTGATTCAATAAAGTAGTTGCCCCTTCTTTGCAACCTACAATGCTCCATATGCTTGTGAGTCAACCAAAAGAGATGGAGAAAGATCAAATATCCAAAAAACTATTGCAACACCTTTTCAAGAAGGGAAACGTAGTCACTTACTCACCTATCTTGATTGGCGAACAAGTGGTGATCAAGTGAACAAGTAGACTATTTGTGCTTAACTTGATACCTTCTTTGATGTTCTAGATCAATGTTGTCATGGGGATTCTCTTTATTATTGGCTTCCATTGAATGGAGAGAAAAGACTCCCCCCAATCAAGACCATATTCTTCCTCTTACTCCATGTTTGATTTTTCTAATTTGGTGGCACAAGAGGGGCTGAAAATGGTTCTCTCTTCACCCTGTTGATTAGGCTACTCCATAACTAGTGGATCCTTTGTGAATATAGTGATGTAAGCATGGTGGTTGACACTCACAATAAAACTCAAATTTTTCCAACTCAATCAAGGAAATCTTCCTTTGGTCACAAAACATCCAACTTTCCCAAGACACACATAAGAGGCTTCTAGCCCTCAAAACACATCAAATGGACTTATCTTTTGGAGAAGTACATATAAAGGCCATAAAAAGATCAATAAAGGTTCACCACAGACCCCAGAACAAAATCCCAAAAGGTTTCAAGTGCTTTCTTCACAACAATATTGAGAATCATTAAACCGCCCCTATTTTAGGCTACTAAATTAGCCCTATTTTTCAAAGGAAGTACTTCCTATTCAATTTTTTTTCACTAAATACACATAGAAAGTCATTAGTTATGTGTCAAAACTCCCAATTCCACAATCAATTCTCAGGTTCAAGACTTTTCCAATGTTGATCCAAGAAACCCTCCTTTTTGATAAAAAAAACATTAGTGTTTTATTGAAAATCCATATATACATGCTTACCAAACTAATTAAAGGCATCCAATAGTCTCCAAATACCCTGTAAAAACTCAAAAAATCATCACATAGATAGAACCTTCAACAAATTGACAAAAACCCACTCAAACACCTCATTTTCATCAGGAAAAATGTACTGCCCAACCCTAGAGCATCACCCAAATTTAAACAACTCAATCCCATAGCCTACCAAAACATTGAAACACTAAAATTAAAAGGTATTGGACCCATTCCATGAGATACAATGGATATAGAAAGTGGAATGGGTCAATTAAGCATTTTTGAATACCTTCAACCCTTAAATCTGTAGAAACATAGCAGTTACATAGAGTGAGTGACTTCCCCTTCCAGATACAAAGTTAGATCCTCAAAATGGTATAAAATGAAATCTAAAACATGTGATTACATAAAATAACAATATTTAGAACATTTGAAGCCTTTACGAGTCTGTACAGAGGAAGCAAAGTTTAGAAATTAGAGAATTGTAGCAAAAAAATGTTGTTTATTGATTGGAATCCTTCAATATGTTGTTCAAAAAATTTGATCGAGCATTCAAGAGGTTATATATACATTTTAAAATCAAAATTAACCACTCAAATGACCCCCACCTACTTTTCAAATTTTTAGACTCTTCATAATCCTAAGTATTGCAATTTTGACAATTTTTTCCTTACTTGACAACATTTCACTTTTTTTGTGCAACTTTTAACAACATGACACCTAAGACACTAAACCACCCAAATATACGATAGATGGTTTTTTTTTACCTTATTTAACATAATTAGACTCTATTTCCTCCAAACCACTGTACTAACCAACCTATTACAAATTCAAATGAATAATTATTTTCAATAAGGCCTAGGTGCTCCTGCACCATATAGTCACTTCCACCTTTTTATCTTGTTGCTCAAGATAATCCTCCTCCAAATATGTTGGAATAACATCTAAGCATGAGCAGAAAAGCTCAATTTCATCTTGAAACAGACCCTCGTCAAGTTCTTGATCATTCAAATAGAGACTACTTTCATATATCTCATGGTAGCACTCATCAATCCTTTTAGACTAGGCACACAAGGCTCATCTTTTCACTCCACCTGTTGATCTAAAATTGTTGTTGCTGAGATAAAAAATAGCATCTTCTTCATAATTTTCAATAAAATAAGGTAACTCACCAAACCACATGGTGGAATTATCCTTTCGATTAGCCTCCTTTTCCTTTTCATCCTAATGTCCTGATTGATCTTCTAAGATAAACATTAAAACATTTTCATCATCTTTAACAAAACAAGGAAGCTCATTAGTCAAAATATTGAAAGATTTATCTGGAGAAGTCTTTTCTTGTTCAATCTTTTGCTTCTCTAAATGGTGAACTTCCAAAGTTAAACACAATGGATTTACATTTCTAAGCTTCTCCATGAGTAAGGTATCCTGATCAGTGGGTTCATCCTTGGATTCATTAGGTCGGGAAACTTGGGGATCTCCTTGGATTTCTTGAAACAAAAAAGTTTGTTCAAGGGGTTACCCTATAACTATACTAGGTTGAACCTGATCATTTTCTTTAATTTGCAAAGGATGAAGGCTTCTGAAACTTGGAGTTTCAAGCTTAAGAGGTTGGCTTGAGGAATTAAGAACTTTATCTTGTCTAAAACTTGGAATATCAACTTTAGGAGAGGGTTAAGAGGCTCACTTTGTCTAAAACTTGTAACTATGCACTGTTAATGCTCTTTTACTCCTAGTCTTGAAAAGAAACATGGTTGTTGACCCATCATTGATGGTAGTATTTCTTGCATAAACTATATCCCTCATCCCATGCATGGTAACTAAAACAATAATGATAAGCATTGCACAATGATTTATGAATGCTCCTCTAATGTGTGCATTTCATATGATGAAAACAACAGAAGTGATGTTGTGAAAACAATAAATAACATAAAATAATGATGCAAAATTAGGGATAACATGAAAACTTGCAAATACACAGGGATCCTTAATGAGAATTGATGAATTTTTACTCAATTTGCACATTAGTTTAAATAAAATCATTGCTCACTTGTGATTCCCATTTCAAAGTGAAAGGGGGTAACCTCATTACACCTTTGACTTGGCTATCATGAATGGAAAATGTGCTTGATTACCTTATAAATTTATTTTCAAATATAATAAGCTTTTATTTGAAAATTTGAATGTCTCTTGTTTATCTCATACCCTTCTCAAGATCTAGAGGGTAGAATGTTGGGCTCAACCCTCGTGGGAGCCCATTTTTCTCCACATGTTGTGATGTTAAATGAAAATTTCACCTATTCTTGCACAATGAACAAACATGTTAGATAAAAATTAGCGAAGCTCAATGCTCTTGTGATGTTTAATTTTCAGGCTCTCTTGATACATATGGCAATGGTTCAATTGATTTAATGCATCATAGATGTAGGTTATATTTCTATTGATGAAACATATGATGAGATTTCATGTCTTGAGCTGTAACCAACTCCTATTATCTACTGGTATATCTAAAGGCCAAGATCAAGAAGAGATGAAGAAAAAGGACCAACACCAAGATTTTTCCACTTTAGGAAATGAACAATGTGATTTCTTGTCATGTTTTTTTCCTCTTTTATTTTGAAGTGTATAGCTTATATGTATGTTTTTTTAGTTCAGTCATGCCCATAACTTGTGTGGTTCACTTGAGCACTTTTCTTTCCATTTATAAAACAACAACATTTATGTAAACTTTTGTACATTTCATTTGCAAAATGAATGAAAGATAGCAATATCATGCAATCTATATAATTTCTTTCTATTGTAAAAGCTTGCATAATAAAATTGAATCTCTTTTTAAAGCATTTTTTTCTTTCAATGATTAAACTTAGCATAAATGTTTGAAAACCTTTCACTTCTAAATGTAATCAGTTTTTTCAGCTCTACCAAATTGAGTTGTAAATGAAATTTTGTAACACACACAAATTTTAGAGTTAGCAAAAGTAGATTCATATTTTAAAGCCAATAACAAGCATTCATCATCATCTCCATAATCATATTCATTATCATAAATACCAACATCTTCTTTAACATATTAAATTCTCTTAATCATCTTTCCTTTGTAATCATTACTTGTATTATTCATAGCTCTATTTATACATCTTGAAGCATAATGACCTATATTTCCATAGCTAAAAAATTTTAAATGTAGTTTACCTCTGTACTTACCTGTGCCCTTTTTCATCCTTCTTAAAAATTTAGCTTCCACATCTTCAAGATCTTATTCATCTAAATATTCAACCTTTATATATTTTCTAGCCTTGAATGTAGTATCCATTTTTCCAACTATATTTTCTCATTTGAAATGAAGTTAGTATACCCAATAACTAATCTCTAGAGTAAGTATTAAAATTTGCAACTTCCTCAATAGCAAATACCTTTTCACTGTAAGAATCAAGAAGAGATTTGAGAACTTTCTTTACCACTCTAGTTTATTTGAATTTTGTGTCAAGACCTCTCATTATGCTTACTAGCTCATCAACCCTCTGCATATATCTTGTAATTGTTTCATCTTCAAACATTTGTAGGGTCTCAAATTATGCCTTCATATTTTGCAACTTCACTTGTTTAACATTATTATATCCTTCATAAATGCTTTCTAGCTTATCCCAAACTTATTTAGTAGTCTTAAGATTCATAACTTTTAACTAATTTAGAATTTGAAAGACTATTCACAAGAATAAACCTTTACTTTTACCATTTATTTCATGTGCCTTCATCTCATCACTTGTGCAAAGACCAATCAGAGGTGAAACATATTGAGTCTTTATTTTCTTTTCAATCTCATATCTAAAGGATTCCAACTATCATTCCATCTTTGTTTTCTAGATTTTATAATCTATGCCATCAAAATTAGGAATCTCTCTCTTGTTTGCCATCCCAGATCTACCTTAAGAAGTTAACCTTTTCTCCAAGAAACCTTGCTATGATACCAATTGTTAGATGAACAAGAAAACTAAGAGAGGGGGTGAATCATTTATATCAAAATAAACATCAAAACCCTCAACAATAATTAGATCCACATGCATTCAATAAACCCTTAATCTATTATAATTTTTAAGGATGAAATGCAGATAAAAAAAATTGAAACAACCAACACCATACACAAGAGAACACCATATTTACATGGAAATCCCAATGAAGGAAAAACCATGGTGAGGATTAGCTCATAATATAAGTAATTGTAAAACTTGTGCAAAGGCTCATTGCCAAAATAGGACGTACTATCCACAAAGGCTCACTACAATAGAAAGAAAAAGAAGATAGAAGAGAAATGTTACATAGAGAAAAACTTCTCAATGCAACAAAGAATCCACCATAGTACCTCCAACACCTTCATAGACTTGTTTGAATTATTATGGACACCTTTACCTCACTACATTTTGTGTCATAGAAAAAAGTACCCTTTGCTCGAAATGGGATTAATTCATGCTAAATTGGCTTAATGAGGCCTTGATTCAGGTGTTGTGAGGTATTTTATTCATCCACACTTGGTCTTGGGTGATTATAAATTGAACAACATGCTTTTATTGACATCTTGTAAAGGTGTTGTAAAGTCTTCTAAAGGACTTTCATGCTTTTCTAGACTTAATTAACCTTTTTCTCCCTAATTCAACATTATGAAATGTGTTCAATAACATTATTACATCAATCTAGAAGGTTCTTGAATTAAATTTAATGATAAACTAGTATTGTAATGTGTCTTGCACATTCACAATGGTTCTTGTGCCTTTCTAGGCTATGTGGGCCTCATTTTAATGTTGTAAAGTCCATTTAAGTACACTTTCACATTGAATTTTGTGTCCCAAGCCCTATTTGGCATTTACATCATCATTAATAGGGCCCTATTAAGCCATATTTTGCATCCCAAGGCATACTTTGATCAAATAACTGACATAGTCATCATATAAGCCTAATTTTCTTACTTCTTTGCATTCCAGCTTGCAAAAATGGCCCATGTGGGACCCATTCGCCATTAGTGGTGAATGAGTCTCATTTGAGCCATTTTTGGGGTTTTGAGCGAGAAAATTTAGGTTTTAAGTTTAATTTTTCTCCTTGTCGCCCTTATGGATCTAATTAATGAGAAAATAAGATGAATTTCCTATAAAAGAACTTCTCTAAACTCATTTTTGCATCTATTCATCCATTAATACATTCACATCATTCATTCATCATCTATCTTCTATCTCAAGTCAAGCAAGCTAGGGCATTTACATTGCAAGTCATCAATTTAGCTTCCTAATACATCCAAGGGTAGATTATTCATGTTTTGTTGTATAATTTCAAGATCTATCATCATGGAAAGGTAATATATTCCATTATTGCATGTTTCATTCCATTCTTACATCATTTTGGTTTAATCACCTAAACGAGGTTTGAACAAGGAAAACCCCCATGCCCTAACATTCAACATCTCTCTCTCTCTTGTCTTGTATGTTTGCAGATTTAGGTCTATTGGAAGCTTGGAAATCATTGAAGATCAATTTACAAAGTTGCTAAAGTCTTATCCTAATTCATCAAGTCAAAATATCAACAAAAATCCATTTTTAGACCCATAAATCGGAGTTTCAAAAGCGGACACCTGTAGGGCATCAAAGTAAAGATCAGAAGCTTTGGAATCTACCTTTGAAAATCCAGAAATTCAAAAGTGGACTCATTCACCATGAGTGGTGAATGAGTCCCACTCCAGGGTCAATTTTGAGCTTTCTAATTTTTGAGTACCCTTTTGTCAGAAACGGGTTCCAATATAGTTTGGCAGAACTGGGACTGATTTGCCCAGACTAGGGAATGAATCCCAACAGGCCTAAATTTTAGCATGATTAGTAGCATTTTAGAAGAAATTTCTAGTCTCCATCCATATTCTAGGTACACACTTTTAGTTTGATTCATTTTTGTTGCATTTTTTCATTCATTTGAAGGTGATTTTGCAATACACAATGTGTTTTCAAACAAGTTCTCCTTTAGTTTTCACTTATTAATCAATCAATCTTATTAGTTTCTTGCATTCAAGCATTACCTCTAGGAATTTATGAATTTTCCATCCATATTGGATTGACTTTGAATGTAACATAAGCATCTTTGACCCATCTTTCTCGGACTTCTAGGTGAAAAACCCTAGAAGCGATAGAAAGCAGGTGGGTGCCAAAAATATATGCTACACATTCAAAACTCCAACACTTTGAAGTTCTAACCCCTCTACTAAAAAAAAAACTCTACCATTTAGAAATTCACATCACTTGCATCACATACATCTATCCTTTCTATCTTGTCAATGGTCAACATCTCAACTCATACTTATACTATCCTCAACCTTGAAAACCTTCTCTGAGGTTAGTTATACACATTTCACACTTTGCAATTTCAAATTAGGTCAGTATTAAACATTCTCACGATTGATAGGAATGAAAAATGGAGAAAAATAAAACTTAATTGGAACCTAAATCAACTCTCACATGCCACACTACACCTTCATTAACACTTGAATATCTTCGAATGTAGTGTAAACACCTGGTCAGTTGTTACCCATGAAAGCACATTAAACATTGAATTGCACACTTCCCTTGAACAATCCAAAACTTTTGGACAGAAAAATTCATCTGAACATGATCCAAGAACATCCTGGAAACCAAAAAACTCCTTTGCAACAAATCACTAGATTTAGAATATACATAGTTAGTACACTCAAACTATAGTGCCAAACACTACAACTCTATAGTCAAAATTCTAAAGTACCAAACCAAAAATCTTCTTGACATAGGAAAGAAAACAACACCATTAGCTCTCCTTCAAAACCACAAGTCCTAAAACATAACTGTGGAGAAATGTGAAGTAAATACATTTCTCCCAGACACCTCTAAACACAACATTGCAAAACCAATTCACACATTCGTGAACATAACTTCTTTTGACCATCGATCCAAAATCCAAAAATCTAGATTCATAAAATTTGAACATCTCTAACCAACATATTCAAACCACAAAAGTATATCTTCATCCTAGAAGAAATGCAAAGAAAAACAAGAACACTTTTGCAACACCTTGTTTCCTTATTTTATCAATTTTCTCAATATCCTCAACATCTGAACCATAAATAGAAGCTTATTAGAGAAACACTAGAGGTTAACATCACCAACTTAACTAATCACAACATAATACAACTAATCAAAGTAATAATCTCTTCTCAATCACTGCACTACTATAATCAATGACAACATAAACTTGTTGACATCATTGCAATAGTATCAATAAAGCAAAAACTACACCCAAATTCAAATAATATAGAGGATAAGATCCAACCATCGAATGGTGACTAGGAGAGAAAGAGGGTGACAATGAATTCTTACTCTCAATATTTCATGTGAAGGAAGAAGAATCATCATCATCTAGAATATTCCTTGGGTTATTGGAAATCTTAGAATATCAATCATCTATTCTAAGTGACTTGAATGTGAATATAGAAGGAGGTTAAGATGTGACTAGAGTGGAACTCAAAGAGCCCTTCTAAAAAAAAAATTCCTTTCAATGAAAAATTGGTGTTCCGTAGGGTGGAGCAACTCATATCTATTAACACCTCTTAGATAACTTCTAATTATATAACATTTTATATATGCATCAATGGAATTACATTTCTCAACAAGAATGTGGGAACATTTAAGAGATCAAACAAAATATGAACTATTTAAATATTAAATTCAAATAACTTAAAGCTTCTAAAGGAGTGATTTCCTTCAAGTCTCAATGGGTAACATAGTTATATATCTAATAAGTGCAATTGTTTTCCTCTACATAATAATGTGTAAGAGATTTATAGTGTACCATGTAATTCACCATTTCATTCAAAAATGTGTTCTTTCATTATACCACGCTATTTACTAATAATTTTATTGAACTATGTACTACAAACCAATTCCCTCTATAGTGTGGAACTACTAAAATGATGGGTGACATATTCATCACTATTGTGAATGCAAAAAAGGTTTTTTTTTTCTTGAATGTATCTTTCCAACAAATTTTAAGTTCTAAAAATTCTCAAAGACCTTAGAAATTTTCTTGATAAATTAAACCTAAGTATACTTGAAATTTTCATAAATCAATATCAAAATATATCTAGACATGTTGAAGGGAAGCTATCAAAATGCACTAGACAAATCACTATAAACAAAATTTAATATATTTGAAGGTTTTGATAACTTTAATTTCTAAAAGTCCTCTTTAGGATACTAACCAATGATTCATCCCTAATAAACAACAACAAAAATTTGAATATAAGTTGACCTTGTAATCATTCTTTATTGGATGAGTAATTATATGTATTAGTAGTTAAGATGGCCATAATACACATTTCATAACTTTCTCACCTCATTAGAATAAATGAGGAAAAAAAATAAGGGAGGATAAAGAATGAAGTATAAGAAAATAGAGCCAAGACTAGTGATTTTCTCTCCCTAGTACAATTATATAACCATAGCGCATCTTAGTAATAACCACTAATTCAAGAGTTAACTCAACCCACTTCCCTAAAATATTCAATACCGAATAATGCTCCAAAATGTGAACCACATACAATCAATATGCAA
>VDFB02141858.1:0-29768 GCA_007258455.2 Sequoia sempervirens
CCTTGTTTGCTTTGTTCTTGGTGATAGGCCTATGCTCTCCCCTTAACTGGGTGATCAAAATGCCAAACTCATCAATTTTCTTTTATGCAATTTACTGCTTTATTAAAACCTTGTAGAGAGCCTGCTCTTGTGGGAAAAAGTACTCACCCAAGAGGAACGACTCAAGTGGGTTCAAGCCAAAGCCAGGCTATTCCACCCCACTATAAAATTTAAAGCAAAATTGGGGAAACCCTCTTTTGACGGTAGTGTGCATGATAACCATCCCCAAAGCCTTTGTTCTAAAGGTAGGGAGGTATCTCGAGGGAGTCTATCATTTGCCGCACCGAACGGAAATCCTTACTACGAACCTAGTGTAGTAACTAACCGAGTCAGTTTTCGAACATTGTTTCAATCACAGTGCAGGGGAGGGAAGAATCTACCCCCAAGATACTCACCATATAACTGCCAAGGATTGTTTGCTCAGGGGATCCGGTATCCACTTTCGTCACTCTGAGTATGCACCTGGAAAAGACAAAAACACGGGCGCCCTTTCAGGGGTGACACGGCTGTGTGAGTCGACGCAGTTTTAAGATGTGGGCTGTTGATTGCTATGATGACCTACTTGAGAACTAAGAGTGAGTCTGTTTGAAGTGCTTGTCATGTGTAAAACCTGTTAAAACAATTTTTGAAAAACATTTTGGTTACACACTTGATGTTTAGAATAGGACTTAAAACAAACGTTTTTAACTTGTTTGATGTATTTTCATTACATTAATTTAGAGAAAGATCATCCAAAACACTCATTATCATATTGATCAATCTCATGTTACGAGATTGGAAATCTACAAAGTTTGTAAAGAAATCCGTTTCCAAAAGGATTAAAAAGCCAAAGAAACCTCTCAACCACAAAAAATTATTGAAGAAACAAAAATTCTTATATCAAAGTCGAAAAGTTTTACTTAAATATAGAACTTTTCTTCATAGGTATCATGATTGTGTTAGAGGTCTTTCAGATGATTATGCCATAGAGCCCTTGTATTCACAAGCTTATTTTCAAAGAAGAGCCATTTCTCAAAGGCATAACCATAGTCAACGCATCCGTTTTAGTTATATTCCCCAACCAGCAATCGAATACTCTACTCGTCCAAATCAAATATTACAATAGAGAACTTAGAATATATTAGGCATCTATCACAAAATCCATCTTTTTACAAAGCCATGATCAAAACTTCATAAAGTGCAACAACCATCCTTTTCTAGATCTTTTGCTTATATTCCCACCAACAGGATTTTCATCCTTTCACTTAGGGAACAACACAAGCTACAAGATTAGAAAATTTTGTATAAGTCATAGAATTTTCATTCTATCTTGACCTTCATACATACCACATCAATTGCACTATTTAACTCTTTTGATCAAAAGCGAGTAAAATTTTGATACAAATCTATGCCTGTCTTCACAAGATCTCAAAAACAAATGGAAAAAGACGAGGGAGAAACTACAACTAGTAAAATGGGTGATCGAAATGAAAAAGAAGAGGAAACATTTAATCTTGATGAGATAACGGAAGAAAAGCTTCAAGAAGCAGAACAAGATCCTCAATTCCATACTCTTATGGAGAGAATCCTAGAACGTAACAAAGAAAAATATTTTCTTACATTAGCTAATCAAGGAGCTAAGTTGCCTCACACCTTTGACATAGAGGGGATTAAACAAAATCCTGAAAATCCTCCTAATGACTTTAGTGCTCTTAACCAACAGATAAAAGAATTACAAGGGCAAATAAAGGAAATGCAAGGAGGTACAACAAAGAAATATGTTTTGGAAGACATATCTCCTTATCCATTTGATAGGAGTCTTCAAATGATTCCATTTCCAAAACATTGCGAAATTCCTAAGTATGATAGGTATAATGGAAAAACTGATCCCATAGACCATGTTAGGGATTTCCGAAACATGAGTCTTGAATTCGCCTATGATGATACTTACTTGATGCGATTATTTCCATGAAGTCTAGGTGTACAATCCATGGAGTGGCTTTCAAAAATCACTCCACCTATCAAAACTTTTGAGGAGTTGATAAATCAGTTTATCTCACAATACTCCTACAATATTCAACATCAAATAACAATGCTTGATCTTTGTAAAGTGAAACAAAAAGTAGGAGAACCCTTTACTATATTTTTACAAAGATGGAGAAGGTTATTTGCACGATATTCTCGTCCTATTCCTGAAAAGGAAAAGATGGATATTTTTATCAATAGCCTTGATCCAGAATTAAGCTATAGGCTTAACCTTCATTGTCCTCATAACTTTGAAAAACTGATTGAAAATGCAATCACTATTGAAGGGGCCTTGGTTAAAAGGGGAGTGATAAAACTTGATAATCCAAGTACATCAAATCAAAACAACGATAAAACAAGGTTTTGGAATAGAAACAAAAATGTTGTTAATGATGGTATAGTGGATGCAAATAATTTACGAACAAGGCCATCCGTTTTCAATCTATCAAGTGTTCCAAGAAACAATTCACAAGGAAATACAATACAACAAGGAAACAACAATCAACAAGGACAAATTTCCAAGCAAGAGAACATGACCAATCAAAATACCAATAAAAATCATGGTAATTTCAATAATAATCTTGGCAATACCCAAATATCAAATCCGTCTAGACCTTCATTCTTTTCAAATCGACGGACTTTTACTGCTTTGGGTCAATCTCTTGAATCTGCTCTCAAGGAACTTCTTGATAATAAGGTTATCACTTTACCACCACAAAGAGATTATGAGCCACGAGTTAAACCACCATCATGGAATGACTCGTACTATTGCAATTATCATCGATGTAAAGGTCATAGAACAAACAATTGTCAAGCTTTGAAAAATCTAGTACAAGATTTAATTGACAATGGTACTATTACAATTGAGGGACATCATACCAATGATGATCATCAAGCATTCAAAGATCCTTTGCCAAACTACCAAAAGGGGGAAACATCGGATACCAAAGCCAAAAGCATACATAATGTTGAAGACAATATAATCCGTCATATTTATACAGATGATAATCGGATTAATGTTATCAAAATTAAAGGAAAACAAGAATATCAACAGGTTAATGTAACAACAAGAGGTCAAGCAAAGGTTGTTTTAAAAGGAAGTTCGTCTAAAACAACTATTTCTTCTCCAACTCAGTATAATCTGGTTGATCAATTGAGAAAAACATCAGCTCAAATTTCTATTCTTGAACTTCTTAAAATATCCCCCATACACAAAAATATTTTAGAAGAAGCGCTTGTGAACACAACTGTTGATACTGATCTAGATGCAAACAGATTTCAAGCCATGGTGGGACATTTGTCTTCCCCCACTTGTCTTTCATTTTCCGATAAAGATGATGCTTCTATGACACATCCACATAATTCCTCGTTATATCTTGAAGTCATGATCCATAAACATCGAATTAGACGTGTCTTAATAGATGGAGGAGCCGGTTTGAATATTTGTACCTTAAAATTGATAAATGCCTTAGGAATTTCAGAAAATGAAATTGATTCACGAAGGAAGATAACCATTAAGGCATATGATGATGAAGAAAGAGCTTCTAAGGGATTAATATTGCTACCTATCAGAGTGGGACCTGTTGTGAAGAATACTTTTTGTCAGGTTCTAGATCGAGATTTGTCTTATAACATACTTTTGGGTCGTCCGTGGATCCATGATATGCAGGCCGTACCATCAACATATCATCAATGTATCAAGTTTCCATATGATGGACAAGAAATAACCATACAAGCTGATTACAATAGTACCCAAACTTGTTCTAATCTTAGGGTGAGTCAAGATGTCTTTGTGCCATATAATAGAGAAGCTCTTGTTGTTTCTTCTTCTAATCTACAAGTCCAATTGCAAGAATTGACAAATAATCTTGATACTAAGCTAAAGTTTAAAGACAAAGGGGTAGGTGAATATTCACTATCTCTTTCTACTTTACCTCCTTCTCCAAGATCACATGGATTACCAACTTTATCAAATCAAAAGATTGCAACTGCTTCTACATCTCAAACTTCCGTGCCAATCACAAAGTTTGATGGAAAATTCATTAGAGCTAATACCACTGAAGAAGAAGCTGAAGATAGGGACATCCTAAATTGGCTATACAAAGATGAAGATGAATCTCTTTTACACATTAAGTTACCTAAAGAACAATATGGTAAAGGGTACGCTATCATGCAAAAGATGGGTTATGAAGGCAATGGTCCTATAGGGAAACGAAGAGAAGGAATTGTGGAACCAATTCAGCCTATTTCAAAGCATTCAAGTGATAAAACAGGACTTGGATATGGTAAAGATAAAGAAGAACTTACTTCACAGCAGACATCATTAGTTCACAAAGGAGAATCCGTGTCAGATAAATCTCATGAATCAGTTTTCCAATTGCAAAATAGTTCAGATACTGATTCTAATGAATATGAATGGGACACCATTTATAATGATGAATTCTGGAAGGATAAACAAGTTGATACTATACATAAATATGCACCTGTTCTTATACAAGGAGAAGGTTCAAGGCCTCCACTCGATTATATTTTACAAAGCGATCATGACTCAAGTGAGGAAGAATCAGATTCTAACGAGATTGATAATCAACAGGAGAATACCATCACAGACCTTGTTTACCATGAGGATGACAACCACATCATGACTTTGACAATTCAAGACCTTACCCAACCTAATGATCCTATGCCTTTAGTTTATCCAGAACTTATAGATTGGGATATTGACGCACCTATCCATATTCCTACATTCAGTAATGATGAAGATGTTATAACTTTCCTTTGTTCCTCAAATGAAGAAAACAATTGTTTCATTCAAGAATCTTATACTCATGATTTTGACAAGGAGAGTGTCAAGTCTCTTAGCTGCAAAATAAATGAAATAAAAGATGGATCTATTGATGAAAACCGAAAAAAGGCAGTGATAGATCAAAACAAGAGAAAAATAAAGAGCGAATCTGACAGTGAAAACCTTTCTGAGGCATTGAAGGATGAGAAACTTGACACTCTTCCCAAGTATTATCATGAAAGATCTTCTATTTTGATTGAACCAACAGAATCAATCAACATAAGTACACCAGAGCAGCCAAAAGTTTTGCAAATTGCAGCATCATTAACAGTTGAAGAAGTCCAGAAATTCATGCAATTCTTGAAGGATAATCAAATTAATTTTGCTTGGTCATATGCTGATATGCCAGGGTTAGATCCTAATATGATAATGCATCATTTATCTATCAAACCTGGGATAAAACCTGTAAAGCAAAAGCTCAGAAAGATGCATCCACATGTTGCATTATTGGTCAAGGAAGAATTAAAGAAGCTTTTAGATGTTGGATTCATTCGAACTATTGACTATGCAGAATGGATTTCAAACATTGTACCTGTTTCAAAGCCAGATGGAAGGATCAGAGTTTGTACAGATTTCAGGGATTTAAATAAAGCATGCCCTAAAGATGATTTTCCTTTACCTAACATAGATTTGATTGTTGACTTAACTGCTGGACATGCAATGTATTCATTAATGGATGGATTCTCAGGATACAACCAGATAAAAATTGCACCAGAAGATCAAGATAAAACAGCGTTTACATGTCCTTGGGGTACTTATTGCTGGAATGTCATGCCATTCGGGTTAAAGAATGCTGGAGCTACTTATCAAAGAGCAATGACAACTATTTTTCATGATATGATGCATACATTCATGGAAGATTATGTTGACGATTTACTTGCTAAATCTCATACACGAGATGAACACCTAGAAATATTGTCAAAAATCTTTGTCAGAATGGAAAAATTCAATGTTCGACTGAATCCAAAGAAATGTGTCTTCGGTGTTACATCTGGAAAACTCCTAGGGTACATTGTTTCAGAAAAGGGTATAGAAGTTGATCCAGAAAAGGTACAAGCTATAATGGACATGCCTCCACCACGAAATATCAGTCAATTAAGATCCTTGCAAGGAAGATTACAGTCCATCAGAAGGTTTATAGCTCAACTAGCAGACAAAAGCTTGCCATTCACACATCTATTACATAAAAATGTTCCATTTAAATGGGATGACAAATGTGAAGCAGCATTCAATCAGATCAAGCAATATCTTACACATCCACCAGTTCTAATTCTGCCTATTCCAGGAGAGCCGCTTATACTCTATATTTCAGCAACAGAAGTATCTTTGGGTGCATTGCTAGCACAAGAAGACTCTACAGGTAAAGAAAGGGCTATATATTATATCAGCAGAACCTTAACAAGACATGAGTTAAATTACAGTTTCATTGAAAAAGCTTGTCTTGCAGTAGTGTTTGCTTCTCAAAAGTGGCGACATTATATGTTGACTCATACAGTTAAGCTGATAACAAAGATAGATCCATTGAAATACCTATTAAGTAGAGCCACTTTAACAGGAAGACTTGCAAAATGGGTAATGATCTTAAGTGAGTTTGATATTCACTATATAGATCGAAAAGCGATTAAAGGACAGGTCATTGCAGATCAGTTAGCTGAAGCTCCTTTACAAGAAGACAATCCAATGCATATTGAGTTTCCTGATGCAGATGTCTTTACAGCAACAATTCAGAGACCGTGGGCATTATACTTTGATGGATCTTATACACAATATGGCTCGGGGGCAGGGATTCTTTTTGTTACACCTGAAGGACATACCATCTCACGATCATATCGGTTGATGTTTCCTTGCACAAATAACATAGTAGAATATGAGGCATTACTCATAGGATTAAAGATAGCTTTGGAATGGCAGATTACAGAGCTGGAAGTTTATGGTGATTCACAACTTATCATTAATCAAATTAATGATGATTATCAAACCAAAGATGATAAGTTGCTACCATACAAAAACATGGTGGATGATTATAAGAAATATTTTGTGTCAATCAAATTTTCACAAATATCAAGAATTGACAATAAAGCTGCAAATGCAATGGCTACCATTGCTTCTTTATTACAAATATCAGAAGATCAAACCAAGTATGAATTCTTGGTGGAACAATTGTTTTCTCCTGCATATGATAATCCTGAAACCCAAGTTATATGTCATTTGACTGGTTCAGATTCACCCTTATATGGCAAAACATATACCTATTTGAAAGATAACATCTTGCCTTTAGATTTATCACGAAACCAAAAATGGAATTTTATTCGTCAATCATCCCGTTATACTTTAATTGCCAATATCCTTTATAGACGTGGTCTTGATGGTACACTCCTTAGATGTCTTGAACGTGACGAATCTGAAAAAGCCTTACAAGAGGTTCACGGTGGTATTTGTGGAACTCACTCAAGTGGTTTGACTTTAGCAAAGAAACTTGTCAGAATGGGATACTATTGGCCTACCATGGAGCAAGATTCTTTTACTTTTGTTAAGAAGTGTTCTAAATGCCAGATCCATGGGAATCTTATTCATGCACCTGCACAAGAATTGCAGCCTTTTATTTCAACATGGCCCTTTTCTCAGTGGGGATTAGATCTTGTTGGAAAAATACATCCTTCATCATCAAATGGTCATAAGTTTATCATCACAGCTACTGAGTATTTTACAAAATGGATTGAAGCTGTTCCTCTAACAACAGTGACTGGTAAACAAATATCTTCATTTATCTTGAATTACATTATTTGTAGATATGGAATTCCTAATTCTATTGTTACTGATAATGGAAGACCTTTTAAGAATCAGGATATTGATGAACTTTGTGAAATATTTCATATCCAACACAGGTACTCTACACCTTATTATCCACAGGGTAATGGTCAAGCAGAAGCTTCTAACAAAACCATTTTGAAGATATTGAAGAAGACAGTAAATGATGCTGGACGTGATTGGCATGTTCAACTCAACCAAGCTTTGTGGGCATATAGAACTAGTATTCGCACACCAACAGGAGCTACACCATATGCTTTAGTCTATGGAGCAGAAACAATCTTACCATTGGAAGTTGAAATACCTTCGCTTAGGGTTTCACTTAAGGGATTGATAAGTGATGAAGACTACCGAGTTTCTCGCCTTCAAGAACTCGAACTGTTAGATGAAAGACGCCAACATGCAGCTGATCACTTGAAAGGTTATCAACAAGTCATGTCTCGTAGTTATAACCACAGAGTTAAACCACGGGCATTTCAAGTGGGTGACTTAGTTTTGAGGGAAAATCCACGTAATCAGCAAGATAGAGAAAAGAAAGGCAAATTTGAACCTAATTGGCTTGGTCCATTTGTTATTATAGCAGCATATGGTTCTGGAGCATATCAGTTATCCACATCAGAGGGGACAGAGGCCAGTATTTGCATGAGAGTTTTGCTGCAAAGTGCAGAAAATTAGAAAAGATGTAAAATTAAGAAAAGTGAAAAGAATGTCAGGAAGATCGAAGAAATTTGAGCATGGCTGCGTTGATACGGGCTCCATTGGTTTATAGCGCGATAGTCCCGTCATAATGTAAATAACATTATAAGTGCAGGAATCAGAACATAATGGAATCTTTATCGGACATTACAAAGAGAGGGGCAACGAGCTTTTAGAATATTCCAAAACAGGCAAATAACAGTTTGACAAAACACAACCTCGTCATATCAAATCAATCACAAACATATTCATGTCAATTGAAATCGAAACAAAATGATCCAAACAAACTATCGACATGCAGAATATCAATGATGGTAACCAAATTGGATGATCTTAATCTGAATAAATGTTTGAAATGCCTTAAATAGGATTTGAATGGTTGTTTGATTTTCTATCATATCTCTGGAGTAATTCGATGATGTACTGAACTAGAAAAGCAAGGAAGGAGTATGATTTTTCTTTGTCTTCTGTTTGTGAGGAAACTCATTAGTACTATACAAATTGGTCGCGAGACATGCTCTACTATGGATCATGGATGACATTTCCGAATTTGCATGGGAAAAGGGTTAACTCTTGTCTGTTTATGCAAGCAATACTCAGGTCATCTTGGTTCAATTATACCTAGATGCTTGTATTAACTTGCTATATTAAAAATCATGAAAGCAATACTCAGGTCATCACTGGTGCTAACATACCCTTTGATGCTTGTATTAACTTTCAACATTTCAAAGCTCTATGATGATACAAAAAGCATGTATAAACTCTCCAAATGGCAATATTGTATGAATGTCCTGCATGGTTAGTATAGGTTGCATTCATGTTAGAATTTGCATCTTGCATTCATAGATTCCTAAAAGCTGGCAAAAAAAATCAAAGATTTATATCTCCTCAAATATGACTGAGTATATTTTGACGTTCACAAAACATCATACATTCATTCATTTATCATAAACATCATTTCATAAATTATTGCATTAGAAAAACATTTATCATAAACATCATACATTCATTCATCTCATAAAATCATGTATATAAATATCATAAATCATGAAGCCATCATATAGTACACATCATATATATATATATATATATCATGTAAAATCATCTCTGCATTTCATATATCTCAAAATGAATGTCAAAATGTACAAGGATGTCAAAATACAAATGATATAATATCATCAAAAATGTGATCATCTAACGGTGTATACAAAATGTCTCAACAAAATGTCATGAAAGAGATCATATACAATGCACTAGGCCGAGCTATCATGTGATGGAGCTGGCCTAGGACCTGTACCACCTGCCCCTGATGGACCTGTATCACCTGCCCCTGATGGACCTGCTCCGCCTGACCCCGATGGCCCTCTAGGAGGTAATGGCTGTGTCACACCCCTACTGGTAGTACGAGAGCGACCATGAGTAGATCGTGACTGAGTGTAGCTCTCTCTCTGCTCAGCTGGGACTGCATCATGATATCTGGTGTGATAAAACTCTGCCTCTCGAGTAGCCCTCGTAACCTCTTTCATCATATCACCTGGAAAAGTGCTACCTGCCACTCTCTGTAGGCTATCTGCTAAGGCAATGGCCTGCTCACCCCGCTGTCTAGCCGCATCTCTCTCGGCAGTGATCGAAGTCACCTGACCCTGCAACTGTGAAATCAAGGCATGTGCCTGTGATAGCTGAGCCTGCAAGCTCTGTACTGTGCTCTACAAAGAGGATATCTGACTCGCTACTGTCGGATCCACTGACGGAGATGGGTCAGTATGCCTCATCCGTGGTCCCCCTCTGCCTGCACTACCTCCTCTGCCACCTCTCCTGCCACCTCTCCTGCCGTCTCTCCTGCCACCCCTACCATCACCACCATCATCTCCATCTGAGTCATCATCTCCACTACCCTCCTCGTCCTCACTGTCCTCTGAATCGTCATCACCTGACTCTGAGTCTCTCTGTCGACGTCTCTATCCAATGACAGGAGCAACGGCCTCATCAGGATCAAACATGCGTGGAGGAGGATGTTGTAGAACATACTGCACATACTCTGGTGTCGCCCCTGCATCCAGAACATCCGCCTGGTAGTCCCACATATGTGCACCTAAACTGAGGAACTCTGCAACAGCTGCATCATAAGAGATCCGTGGGCCCCACACTGCAAGCTTTGCCTGTCGCCGCGCATAAATAGCTAAACCAACAGGCATACCCTGAGTCTGACCAAACTGTCGCAATACACGTCCAGCAAGAAATCTCTCCAAGATCCATGTGGTCCGTCCAATCAAAAATCTGGAAGTGCATACAAAAGGCATCTCCCTCGCATCCTCTGGCCATGGCTCACAATCCAAATATGGTCTCCAGCATACTATGTCCAAACTATCTAACAGCCGCTGCCAATACACTAGTTTGCCCAGTCTAGGCTGAGCAATAATATGTGCATATCTCCATCTGTATGCTCGACCAGCTGGTCGCTCTCCTCGAGTCAATGGACGTAATACTGCAAAATGCTCCCATGCCCATATCTGTAATAATGAGCATCCGACAGCAAAACTCCGGCCTCTACCATATACAATGTGATGTAGCTCGTCATATAAGTGGGCTAGCATACAGGTACCCCATGCATATCGTGTGCCCTGCATCACCATGCTCTCTAAGACACGACCCCATCCGATCGCGAACCCCTTCGACCTATGGTCGGGGCACAACACACCTCCAATGAATCCTGCAAGTACAGCTGGTAGTGGTGGATAGGCATCTGTAATCTCACCCCATGGGATGAAGTACCCAGCAATCTGATCATCTCTGAATATCCATCTCAAAGCAAGAGTACCTCCAGCCTCTCGTCTGTCAAAAACAACAATCTCTCCCATCACTGGGATCCGTAGGATGCGATATACGTCCTCGGGAGTCACTGTAATCTCGTCGGTCGGTAAATGAAAGGTGTTGGTGTCGCTATGCCACCGCTCTACAAGTGCTGTCAATAGAGCCCTATTGAGGCGAACCTCGGGCATATCAAGTAATGAAGTCAAACCACAAGCATCGATCACATCTCTATCAGACTGTAATAAATGTGGAATCAATGACCATGTGCTCGGGAAAGTCTCTCGTACCTGCAAGACACCTAGTCTCTCCTGTTCACATACATCATCAAAACAACATCAATATCAAATCATCTTAACATATCAATGAATCAATCAAATTATTTGTTTTTCATCATCATGGAACGCAAATAATCAACATCAAGTTTCTTTCTAACAACTTTAGGAGAAAACTTATCTATCCTATTTGTTTTTAACAACTTTAAAAACAAATTTATCAGCTACTATTTGTTCTCCAACAATTTGGGAAACAAATTTATCATGTGGAACAAAAAGCGCTACAGAACTAATTGTGGGCGCTACAAAATTCCTTATCAGCGCTAAAGAAACTTTTGCGCTACAGAATCAATCAAGAGCGCTACAAAACTTATCATATGCGCTATAAAATATTTTGTGCTACAAGACATATCAAAAGCGCTGTAATAAGTTTCAAGTGCGCTAAGAAATCAATCGCGCTACAATACATATCATATGCGCTACGAAATAGTTCACGGGCGCTACGACATTGTATGCGCTATGGAAAATTTCAAATGCGCTACGATACGCCTTAAGGGCGCTACAATATTAAACGTGCTACGAAAATTATTGCATGCGCTACGATACACTTTAAGAGCGCTAAAACTCAATGTTTTTAAATTAAAACATTAAAAACGTGCGCAAAACAAAATTTTCGAAAGACAGGAATTTGCGAGACACATACCGGAGGTCCGTAGTGCGCTGGCCGCTGATGACGTCGGATACGCTCGAAACGGTGCAGGTGAACTGGAAGTGCCATGATTATCCACTCAGAGCTCAATATTTGCAAATTTTACTAGGTTAAAATTGAAAATGACATGGAAAATAACATTTTTAACCTATATAATGGTAAAATTGGAGAATTTTTATCATATTTTCACATACCAGGGGCAATTTCTTCATCAAATTTTCATTTCATATCTTATCAGGACAATTTCTTCATATCATAAATTTCGAACGATAAATCGATATCTTTAAAATCATCAAAATTCAAAAAAAAAAAATATCAAAAAAAATAAAAAAATAAAAAATAAAAAAAATTCAAATATCGATTCATCGTTCGCGGGGGCATACATCTGTCAACATTTCAAATCAATATTTGGGGCAAAATTTCAAAATTCTTTGAAGTAATGCGTAAAACACATCACTTCAAAGAGGGGCAAAATGTATACACTTAAAAATGGTCATATCACATTGTCTGGTAATTAATTAAATATTTTTAATATTTAATTAAAATCTTTTGATTCTATCTACGTATAAATAAATTTAAATAATTTATTTATATTGTTCATAATTTCATTTCGATTAGATATTTAATCACCTTTTCATATTCATTTCTTAATTAATTAAATAAATGTTACAATTTATTTATATTAATTATCATATAATCTTAGTTTGAATATTTTATTCAAATAAAGATTAAAATATTATAATTCTTCTAAATATCATTTATAATTAAATATTCCAAGATATTTGATTATTTCCTCTAATCCAATATTCATTTTTAAATCATTTCAAAATTCCTCCAATTCAATAATCTATTCATAATTAAATATTTCTAAAAATATTTAATTAAATTCTTCTAAATATTTCAAAAATCTTCTAAAGCCACATCATGATTAAATATTACCAAAATATTTAATTAATTCTTCTATAGTTTTCAAAAATCAAATATCAAATATCAAAAAGCAATAAATTAAATAAATTTTAATTTAATTAATTTGGGATTTATCTTCAACTCCCAGGAAACAAACTGCCAAAACAGAAAATTAAATTTCTCTGTTCCTGTGCAGGTTTGTTCCCGTGGGTTGAAGACAAGCTTCCATTCTTCTCTCCAACCTCTCAACCTCCCCCATTTTCTTCTCAACCTCTCAATCTCTCACCATTCAAACCTACCAGACAAATCATAGCCATAGATTCTTGCCAGCAAGGATGAAGCCTGCAAAAATCTATAAATACAGCTTCCGGGAGCTCCAAAATATATAGAATTTAGAAGCAAGTAAATTATAGGCAAAATTGCATAGCATTAGCATTCATAGAGCATTCTCATAGCATAGAATCATAGCAATAGCAGTAGAATCATGATACATCTCACTCACAACCCTTGTGCATAATCACAGCCCCTGTCCATATCCGTATCAATAATTTCACTTTCATCATCATCTAGAATAGTTTTCCTTTGCATACTCGTTCTGCAGCAGCCATTTGGAGAAGCTTACACAATCTGAGAGCCAAAAGCTTCAAAAGAATCTCTGTGGATAGAGAAAAATGGGACGGCACTGAAGAAGATTTTGTTTGCTTTTAATTTAGTTTAATTTCTTTAGTTTAAAGGTTTCATTTAGTGTTTTAGTGTTTTGTTTTACATTTCAATTAAACATTATACACATTACTCTAGATATATGGGGATATGATGAGGCATAAAGAGGCAGAGTAAAGATGGAGTGGATGATAGGATAAAGGAGATAACTGAAGGAGGGCAGGATGGGTGACCAAGGAATATGATAGAGCATGGATGAAGGGGATGTATACCAATAGGTGTCCAAAGCATGCATAGATAGGTGCCCCAATTTTGATCAAGATCACAAGAAGGATGGAGGGAATGGGAGATAAATGGGATATGATGGTAGGATGCGGAAAATAGGAGGGATGGAGGGATTTATGAAGATGACACATAATAGAAAGACGGGTGCATAGCTGGAAGCATAGCGGATGGAGGGAATGCATATTAGGAAGTTGCCCCCAAGTGTAGATGGGGATTTACGCATGAGGCCTGTTTGCCAGGTTTTCATCATGGTACTTATCCAAGGCGCTTGTTTGCCAAGTTTTCACCATTGGACGAATTATTTCTCTTGACTCTTTTTTTTTTGACTTTTTGACTTTTTTTTTTGACTTTTTTTTTTTAGAAGATACATGATAAGGATATGGATGAAGGACTCAAGCATCAAGTTCTATACGAGGTAGTAAGAGCCCATGTTCGAACCGACTATTGGATGTTGGTACAACCTTATGAGGATAAATGAATTATGCAAGAGGATGAATTAGGGGGATTTGAGAGGGGAGATACATGGGATAATGGATGGGATGCTGCAAAGGGTATGGATGGAATGATGGGGTGGATATGTGATGGGAAGATGTGTTTAGGACCAACATTGGCACATGTGGTGGTGGGTGTGAAAAGATGAGAGGATTACTGGATGGAGAATGTGTGGATAATGGAGGAGATGGGGTGGTGAGCTTTGGAACATAAGGACCCAAAACAGACTTGGGAGATGAAAGGGGTGTATGACTAGCTTTTGGATTAGCAACTTTGGATGTTCTTACAGATTTTTCATGTGATGGCATTGCATCTTTTTTCTTTGGGATCCACATAGTTTTGATCTTTGCTTTGGTGGGCCTTTGTGGCCTATAGATTTCATTTAGATTTAGATTTTTCTTCTCTTCACCATGTATTTTAGAGGGGACATGGGGAGCCGTAAATTCATGTGGATGTTTAGATTTATGCATTTTTCCTTTAACAGCCAAAGTGTTTTTAGTAGCAATGAGATGGGTGTGAATGGATGGATGATGTGGAGGACACATGAATGGAGGGATGGAGGTAGGATTTTTAGGATGATATGTGGATGGATGATGTACAGGTACGTGCCTTTGTTGATCCTGATTAGGGAACATGAGAGTGGGATAGTTATGATGAAACATGGATAGGTGATAGATGGATGAGAAAGGATGGATAGGGCCAGAGATGGAGGAGGTGATTTTGGGATATAAGGGCCAAAATAGACTTAGGACACAGGAGGAAACATGGGCATGGTAGGTGGAGGATGGAGATGGTATAGATGGAGGGATGTAAGGACCCAAAATGGATGGGCGGATGGAGAGAAGATGGGCGGTTGTTTTGAGGTGATACGATAGAGGAGGAGGGATGGCCACATATGATCTAGTGGGGCAATGGGAAGAGCCAATATTTCTTTTGGAAAAGGCTCGTTGAGGACGTCTAGAGGTTGTACCAACATTTTTGGATTGCGAGTCATGAATAGTACATCCAAGACCGTGCAGATACAAATGTTCTTTAGCTTGGATGGGCTCTATAATACCTTGCTCATGAAGGCCTAAACCTTTTCCTTGATAGTTCATTTTCTTGAGTATTCGATCTAGGACAGGATTTTTGTTATTCTGGAAGAATGATGCGAGTTCATTATTAGGTGGAAGAGGAAGGTTGGTGTATATGCTTTGTTTTTCTTCTGCGAAGAGACCACCATGGAGGAATGTGAGAGGAACAAGGGGATATGCAAGCGGCGTGGGGATAGCATTTTTAGGCGATGATGGGGGATCATGAGAAGGAGATGATGGGATAGCAACATTAGGAGAGGGAGTAGGGGCCATGATAGGATCTGGATTTGTGGTGGTAGGCTCATGCGATGGAGATGGAGATGGAGTAGTGGAAGTTTGAATGACAAGGGGATCATGAGATGGAATGGATGGGGGACTGTGGTCTTGAGGTGGACTAGATGGGATGGTAGGATCTTGATCTAGAGAAGGGGATATGTTGGCATGCTTTGGATTAGACTCTTGGCATGACTCATCGTGTGCGGGAGGCATGGTAATGGACTCTTGTTGGGACTCTTCAAGTGGGGAAGATGGAGGGATGGAAGATTCATGAGGTTCGTTGGAATCAATTTTGGTGCTACTGGGAGTGGGAGGAGTGGATTGGATTTGGGTGGATCTAGGAGTAGAGGGAGTGGATTGGGCTTGGGTGTCTTCGAAGGATTCGGTGGCTCTCATGGTAGGAGATGTGGGTTCAATGGTTTCAATGGTTTGATCAGTGCTAGGGGTGGTAACAACAATGATAGGTGTGGTGTGGAGAAGGGTCTCATCACTAGTGACTATGGATGATGGATTGGGATGGCATGGTTCCATGACTTCAAGATGTGGAGTTGGGGATGGATTCTTTGTAATGAGTCCTTGGAGAACTTCTGAAATGAAAGACTTGCATATGGTTGGCTTGGCTGGGGTGGTAGAAATGGATGAGGGATTATGGATTTGTGGACTAGGGTTAGATGGAGGAATGGGATCGAATGTAGGACTATGAGTAAATGGAGGATTGGGATTGGATGGAGGACTAGGAGTAGATGGATGAATGGGATTGGATGGAGGACTAGGAGTAGATGGAGGACTAGGATGGGATGGATGAGTGGGATTGGATGGAAGACTAGGAGTAGATGTATGAATGGGATTGGATGGAGGACTAGGAGTAGATGGAGGGTTAAGGTAAGGATATTGGAGTGGTGAATTAAGATAATTAAGATAGGGGGACATGGATTATGGATTAGGACAAGAGGATATAGGTAGTGTAGTGGGACAAGAGGATGTGGGGGATGAATTATAATAAGGGTATTGGGATGGTGGATTAGGATGAGGATATGTGGATGTAGGATTAAGGTAAAAGGGTGTGGATGTAGGATTAGTATGGGAAGATTGGAAAAGAGGATTAGGATAGGGGGACATGGATGGGGAATTGTAATAGGAATGTTGTGATGGAAGATGAGGATAAGAGGATGTAGGTGGTGTGTAAGGGGATGATGTAGATGAAGGACATGACAAATATGAAGAAGATATTGGATATCCATTGTCAAAGGTGGCATAAGGAGCATGATTAGGCATGGATGAAGGCATAACAGGATAACTGGAAGGGGTGATTGGATTGTGGAAAGTGGGTGGAGATATCTTACTAGCATCAAGGGGATCTACGTCATATTCTTCTTGATCGACAAGACTTTCGTTATCGTCGTCCACGTAATTAAGGTTTCCCTTGACTACTATTGATGGAGGATGAGGATTCATGATGGTAAAAGGATAAAGAGGATGGATAAAAGATTTTGGATGGGAACGGATTAAAGCTCAAATCAGGATTTTGGTCAAGCTCAGATCAGGATTGGACAAAAGCTCAGATTAGGATGATTGGATGGGATTGCTTTTGATTTTGATAGGATTCGGTAGACAGATGATTGGATCGGGTAGATGATTTGATAAATTTGATTAAAGTACTAGATCAGTTTGATTGGCTGGGATCAAATGATTAGATGATATTGATTGGATAATTGTGATTAGATGAACTTGATCGGATTGGTGTGCTTGGATTGATTAGATGATCAGAGGAATGGATTGGTTTGATTAGATAGGAAGAAATAAAAGGTACCACTATATAAAGCTCAAAAAATTAGGCAACTTTGGTTTTTGAACGAAGTTGATTCGACGTACGGTTTGTAAATGACAGCCCCGAGAAGTTAGGGGCATGTCCACGTTGCAATGTGGGGCGTGGCCGCCCTAGGATGGTCAAATTCTTGATAAGAAGAAATGGAAGGTACCACTGGATAGATCTCAAAAAATTAAGCAACTTTGGTTTTTGAACGAAGTTGATTCGACGTACGGTTTGTAAATGACAGCCCCGGGAAGTTAAGGGCGTGTCCACGCTGCAATGCGGGGCGTGCCCGCCCTAGGATGGTCAAATTCTTGATAAGAGGAAATGGAAGGTACCACTGGATAGAGCTCAAAAAATTAAGCAACTTTGGTTTTTGAACGAATTTGATTCGATGTACGGTTTGTCAATGACAGCCCCAGGAAGTTAGGGGGTGTAGTCAACATTCTGCAGTAAAATCAGGGGCGTAAACAGCTTTCTGCAGCAAATCAGGGACGTTTCCAGCAATATCAGGGGCGTTTCCAACAAAATCAGGGGCGTTTTCAGCAAAATTAGGGGCGTTTACAACAAAATCAAGGTGTTTACAGCAAAATTAGGGGCATTTTTAGCAAAATCAGGGTGTTTACAGCAAAATCAGGGGCGTAGGTAGCGTTCTGCAGTGAATCAAGGGCGCTACCGCCTTTCTGCAGTGAATCAGGGGCGCTACCACCTTTTTGCAGCAAAACAGGGGCGCTACCATGTTTCTGCAGCAAAACAGGGGTGCTACCGCGTTTCTGCAGCAAAACAGGGGCGCTACCGCGTTTCTGCAGTAGATCAGGGGCGCTACCGCCTTTCTGCAGCAAAACAGTGGCGCTACCACGTTTCTGCGGCAAAACAGGGGCGCTACCATGTTTCTGCGGCAAAACAGGGGTGCTACCACGTTTCTGCAGCAAAACAGGGGCGCTACCACGTTTCTGCGCAGGGCGCTACCGCTTTTCTGCGGGAACAAAGCTTGGTTTTTTATGGCAAAGGCTATGGCAAGGACACAAAATGATGAAACAAGTCAAAAGTATCAAAAATTTGACAGAATTTCCACAAGGAAACACCTCAAGCAAGCACAATCCTATGATTAATATTACGGGTATGGCAAGACAAAGTCTTAATCTAGGATGCACAAGGCTTCTAGGGAGTCCTCGATATACTCTCGGTACGTGAGGCACAACTGTGAACACCAGTCTATCACAAGCGTGAGTCGAGAACCCCAGCGAGATACTGAAAGGCTCGGACCAACTCTTCACGTCTATCTAGGTATCACCCTAGCTTTGACGGTCCGCCAATTACGACGCAACTGGATTAGGGTACAACTTTCGTTCTCCCCCCTTTATATACCCCGTCGGTACACGTGGTTAGAATTGTCCCTTGGGGTGATGAAATCCCCAAGCATGTCCCACTAAAAAGAAGACACCAACTATTTCCAACTACTCCCCAGGCTCACACGAAGTGCAAGGGGAAAGTGAAAACAAATCAATGCCCCCTTGGGTAACACAAAAGTAAACAACCACAACAATCAATGAGATTTAATCCTCCTAATTAGACTATGTTTGAGAGCAGCAAAGATAATTTTTGAAAGTCTGATTATGTAGATGCCCCTGCAAACAAATGTTAGTTATCCTCTTTTTTTTTCGCCTTTGGTCAAATTTTGCCACAATATGCTGCAAAAACGTTAGTGAAGAATAGCAATATTCTTGCCAGAACAACGTTAGAGAGTTATCACACAAATATAACAAAAAACTAGAGTAAAAACGAAGCCAAAACGCCCATTTTACCCTCAAAACTGTGCTGTAAAGGGCGCTGCCGCAACTCTGTAAAGGGCGCTGCCACAACTCTGTAAAGGGTGCTACCACAACTCTGTGGGGGCGCTACCGCAACTCTGTGAGGGCGCTACCGCAACTCTGTGGGGGCGCTACCGCAATTCTATAAAGGGCGCTACCGCAACTCTGTGGGGGCGCTACCGCAACTTTGTAAAGGCGCTACCGCAACTCTGTGGGGGCGCTACCGCAACTCTGTGAAAGGTGCTACTGCAACTCTGTGGGGGCGCTACCGCAACTTTGTAAAGGGCGTTGCCGCAACTCTATGGGGGCTCTACCGCAACTTTGTGAGGGCGCTACCGCAACTCTGTGGGGGCGCTGCCGCAACTTTGTAAAGGGCGCTGCCGCAACTCCGTGGGGGCGCTACCGCAACTCTGTGGGTTTTTCCTGCAAAATCTTAACTCAAAGAAACATTAAATGCAAGACCCGTGTGTGGGTCCCACTGGGCGTGCCAAAAATGTGATACCTTGGAATTCCTACTACTCTAAATATGCAAATCTAACTAAGAAACATGAATAACAAAATACCAAGGACACCTCAAGATTAGCCAAAAGAGTGGTTCAACGAAAAAGAATGCAAATAAGATAAAACACACACTTTTACCTCCCTTGTTGTTGATACCTCTTTGATTGGCCCTTGCTTGGATTGGTTGTGTGCTCCTTAGATGATTGTTTGAATGTCTAAATGCAAGATTCAATATGCAAGATGATGAGCAAAGATGGCTAAATGATTGAAAAGGTTTGAGGATTCAAATGGACAGCATGTAGTTATGAGAGTGCAAAGTGTTGAAAAGGCAAATGGGCAGCATAAGGGTGCTCAGAATGAAAGTGTTCTAAAAATGCCCTTGAGGAGGGGTATTTATAGAGAATTTGAATTCTCTAGAGAATTCAAGGGTCAAGATTGATCCAACAAGGTCAAGATGAAGGGCTATGGTGGGTTGAGAACCCACAAGCCCTCACATCTTGACATGTGGAGGGTGAAGTGGCCAAGGGGGGATGAGATGGAAATGAGTTGTCAAAAAGGTACATGAGGTGGAAAAGGACATGCACCTTGGGGGATAAGAGGATTTCCACAAAAAGGGATTTCTTGTCCCCAAGTGGGAGTGAAAGAGACATTTGAGGAATTTTAGAATTCCTCAAAAATCTACATGGGAAAAGGAAAGGTGGTTGGGAGGATAAATTCACATTCCTAGGATGATCTAGAGGGTAAAAGGTGGGCTCCAAAAAGGTGGGACTTGGTCACATGTGGAGATTGTGACAAGTCCAAGGTTGGTCACATGTGGAGATTGTGACAAGTCCAAGGTTCTAGAAGCCTTGGAAGGATGGAATGTGAATTAAAAATTCACATATAAAAGAGGGAATCTAGGAAGAATAAAAAGGAATTAAAAATTCCTTGGAGAATGATTAGACTTAATTAATTTGTAATTAGAGGATAATTAGGGGCTAATTAGGATTAAAAGCCAACTTGCAAAAGTTGGAGGATGTGACACATCCTAATCAAGGATTAGGCATGTGCACATCCTTAATGAAAAAATTAGGAAATGGATTAGGATTAGATGAAAATGACATGTGAGGAATTAAATAAATGTAATATTTATTTAATTTATTTGATGAAAAGAGGAGTAAGGAGGGTAAGGTATTTAATTATTAATTAAATACCTTAGGGATTTAGTAGAATTAAAGATATTAATTAAATAATAGTAATATTATTTAATTAACTAGGATAAGAGGATGTTTAAACGAAAAGTGATAAATTTGGATAAATTAAGTGTCCAAATTTGGATGTCTACAGTCCCAATTTATTGAAATCCTACTTGGTAAAACACTTAACGTCAATCTCGGGTTGAATGTCTCCCAATTAAAGGAACTATTTAAGATGTGTGCACATAAGGAAGCTTTTGCTTGGGATTACAAAGACATGAGAGGTATTCATCCTGCTACGTGTACACATATAGAAGAAGGGAGTAGATCTATGTGACAACCCTAGAGAAGGTTAAGCCTAGCCTTGGGAAATAGTTAAGGAAAAACTTCAAAAGTTGCTTAACGTAGGATTTATCTACCCTATATCAGATAGCCAATGGGTGTCCCCACTTGTGGTAATACCTGAAAAGAATAGAAAATGGTGAATATGTGTCGATAATAGGGACCTTAACAAGGCCACTAACAAAGAACATTTCCCACTTCATTTCATTGACCAATTTTTGGACACCCTAGTTGGGAAGAAGTTCTTTTCATTTCTTGATGGGTATAGTGGGTATAACCAAAACTGTATTTCCCTAGAAGACCAAGACAAAACTACTTTTACCTGCCCATGGGGAACATTTGCTTACAATTTCTTACCTTTTAGATTATTTAACACACTTTCTACTTTCCAACGAGTTGTTTTAAGTATTTTTACTAATCTAATTCATGATTGTGTAGAAGTGTATGGGTATGTGCAGGATCGTGATGGGCCAAAAAGTGGCGATATGATGGGTATGTGGTTGATGACTTTTTTTAACCCAAAATTGATGAAACAAAAAGGTTTTTAAAGGAGATTCTCAACTTTCCACCAATATAAATTATGCTCTACTTTGAATTTAATAAATAATTATTATTTATTTTCTATTTTAATTATGACTAAAATCTTGATTGATAAGCTGATTGAAAAACATCTATAGCTTTCAAATGGTATTGCATTTTTTGAATTTGAAACATGTGTCACATTCTATGCTTCACATACTATAGGATTAAAAAATGAATTTCATGATGTTTTGACCAAGTTAAGGTGGTCAAACATACAATTTTTATATTTTTTAAAATTTGTAATAAAAAATCATAATTAATTATTTACTTGGAAAAATTACAAAAAATATGCATCACATCAGGGCATGAGTCCTCTACTTATATCTAAAATCCTATAAAAAAATATTATCATTTTATTATGGTTAGGGTGGTCAGACAGACACCTACTTCTTGTTTTTTCCCTAAAATTTAAGTACTACTACATTAAAATTTCAAATTTTCACCAAATAGATTAAGCTAAGGAAAATCTTGAAAAAGTGCTTAAACAATGTATTGACACTAATCATTCTTTAAGTAATGAAAAATTTCATATCTTAATGATTGAAGGAATTGTTTTGGGTCACTATATTTCTCAAAAAGGAATTGAGGTGGATCTGAAAAAGATATAGATCGTTCAAGACTTTCATGTACCTACTTTTCCAAAGGATGTGTGTAGTTTCCTAGGACATGCTAGTTATTACAAGAGGTTTATTCAAAATTTTAGCAAGATTGCCTCACCCCTCTTTGTGTTGCAAGGGAAAAATGCAAAATTCTCATGGAAACTCGAGTGCCAGCAAGCCTTCAAGGAAATCAAAGGTAAATTGATAAGTACACCTGTGTTGTGAGGACCCAACTGGGAACTACCATTCCATATATGTACCACTGTATCAAATACTTCTATGGGAGTCATCCTCAGAAAAAAGGAATACATTCTCTTTTACTCTATTTAATTTAACTAGTGTTGAGGTAAACTATACTATCACTAAAAAAAATTCTTGGCTATAGTTTATGCAATAAATAATTTTTGCCACTATATCACTAGATACAAAGATTTTTTGCACACAAATCACTTTGCTATTATATTTTTGATAAAAAACTAGTTGTTAAAGGACATAAAATCTAGTGGTTACTTCTCTTACAAGAATTTGACATAACCACTTTTGATAAATCGGGGCAAGAAAATGTAATGGTTGATTTTCTCTTTAGACTATAGCATGATGATGAACCGGTTCTTGTGGAAGATACTTTTCTAGATGAACACATTTCCATTATATCTATAAATATTCCTTGGTTTGCTGACATGTACAATTATTTGGTTACTTTTAGGTTCCCACCTCATTTCTCTCTAAGGGAATTCTGAAAGCTAGTTGGACTCAGTAGTGATTACACATGGATTAATGGAATGCTCTTCTAACAAGGCCTTGATAACATCATGCTTCGGTGTGTGACTGAAGAAGATGTCTTCAACATACTTCATGCATGCCACACAAAACCTTGTAGGGGACATTTTGCTAGTCATAAGACTACCTGAAAGATCTTAACCACTAGCTATTGTTGGCCTACACTCCATAAGGGTTGTAAGTGTTATGTTCAACATTGTGATAGATGCCAATGTATGGGTCAACCTACCAGCTTTTATGAAATTATTTTACACCCCAAACTATCCATAGAACCATTTAAAAAATGAGGGTTAGATTTCATAGGCTCCATTAATCCTCCTTCTCAAAATAAAGAATATATCCTGGTTAGTACAAATTATCTCACTAAATGGGTATACATAGTAGCATTAAAGCATGCTAGGGATACTAAGGTTGCTAACTTCTTGTATTCAAAATTTTTTACCAGGTACGGTGTGCCCTAAAAATTGTTGTTGGAAAAAAGATACACTGAGAGGGGGGATGAATTAGTGTTTTGAAAAAATTGACTTTATTATTCTAATTTTTAACCCACTTAAAATATTCAACCAGGAGAAATATGCAGAAATGGAGAGCAAGTAACCACAACACCATAACACAATAATGTTTACATGGAAAGCGTGTTAGGGGAAAAACCATGGTGGATGGCCAATCCACAATATAATCTGAGTATACTCAAAAGGTTTACAATATGGGAATGCACTTGCTTTCAGGCATACTGCCTAGAGCTCACTGCTCAAAGTAGGAAGGCACACTACCTTACATAGATTTGGATTATATCCAAAATAATGAACTGAAGGAATAACATCTAGAAATGCTTGATTATAGTTTTAGTTAGGCTCAAATATCAATCTTCTATCCTTCTAACTGATACTAAACTTTTGGTCTACTCTACTCTGACTTGCTTCATAAAATCTTTATGCACAAGTGAAACTGTGCATAAAATCACTCTAACACTCTTTTGATATTCACAATACACATTGACACACCACACACACACACCAAACTGATATAGGGATCATACATATACATATGTGACTAGCAATTTAATTGCAACATGTCAGCTCCAAATAAAAATTGGAAATATTAGCAACTTGTCGACATAAATCTTAAGAGTTATCCAATGCACATCCACAATAGTCATCCACAACTTAGCTCAGACCAAAATCAAGATGAGAAAACACAAAAATATTCAAATAAACATTTCCTGAATATCAACAATATATTACATACTGAGTCGGCCCCAAAATACTGATAAACAGAGAAGTAACCAACCGAATCTCCAAACTCACACAAAAATTAATACAACGCGCTAAGATTTTTGGACAACACATTAGATGTATTGATATACCTACCATGAGATCCACAACTCAAAATAACAACTGGAAATCTATAAGTGAATCGATGATCACCAAACTATTGGATTTTCTATTCTTCCTGACTGTCCTCAAACTGACTGTCGGTATAGAAAATGATGTTATGCGGATTTTTCACCTACTAGGGTTACCAACAATGACAACACCAAAAATAATTCGCAGTGTCTCTTTCCAACAATCTCTCTCTTTGGCATTGATGGTAACACTTAGTGAAAAATGACTAAGTGTTGGATCAAAACAAACATGAGTTACATTTCCATTTCAAAACTCCAAAAAGAAACTTCAATCTTGGGAAAAAAACTCCCCCTATGATGACTATACATTTTTCACTATACACTTTTTCCCCTTTGAGATCAATGGAAAAAGCTGGGGAAATCGAAACAAAATTCCAAAACTATATAGGCATGAACTTGTAACTTACAAAGATTTGAAGACATCTGTAAAATCTTGTTTTAATGCTCTTAAATTTTCATCACAAAATGTTTTGAGACTTTCCAAAATTGTTATGTGACCACACATTAAATAGGATTGAGCCTCTATAGTTTCATGATTCTTTGGATCACTAACTGCTATAGTAGATTTCGCTTCCTTCAAAAACTCACCATTATCTCAATCTTTAGAAAAATTTGTCCCCTGAGTTCACATACCAACAATTCTTTTATTTTCATTCTTTAAACATCTTATTTTTTCAAGTAGGTTGTTACTTGACCTTCTTGTTGAACCACATCACTGGCTAAAGGATCAAAAGTAGCAGAAATGGTAGCTAATTGATTTTCCAGATCCTTCACCTTTTTCTCATTACCTTTAGTAAACTTGGACAAAACTAAATAGGACTTATAGGCTTTTCCAGCTTTAGATACATAACCTTGAGTGTTCTTCATGCAAGTAGCTAACATAATCTTATCCTTTGCAATCACTACTTTGAATTGACTAATTCTCTTTTCTATAAAACTCCTTTTTCACTTTATCCTCAAAATATTTCTCAAGAAACTCAAATTGAGTACTCACAATATTTATGAGCTTCTTTAGCTCATCAGAAGAGGAACCTGGTGGATCCATGATATGAGAAGGCATTAATTTTAGTAGAAATTCAGATGCAAGGCTTAGCAATTCACTATCCTCTATGCAAGACTTCATAATTTTCTAACTAGCCTTAGCTTGAGCAATTGATGCAACCTTCATCATTTGAATTGGGGGTAGAGTTTATAGATTGATTGAAATTTCATCCAATTTAGGATCAAACTCTTCCTGTTGCTCCATCAAAGATCTCTTCACTCCCTTGGCAATGTCTCTTGCCTTCACTCTGATTTCCAAAACTTTTTCTTCTTTAGCCTTGGCTTCTTCTGAGACTATTTTCTAGATTGATTTTAGGCACTTGAACCTCTTCATTTTGTACATCCTTCTCCTCATCTAATACCACCTTAGGAACATCAGTTTCCCTAGGTGTCTTTGCATTTTCCATATTGGGAGAAATCAACATATCCTAAACTTCTGGAGGATCATATACATTCATATTCTCCCCATTCACATTCTCTTCTTCATTTACATTTACCTTCTCATTCATTGCCACATTTTCTGAAATATTTTCAATATTCATTTCCTCAATGTTAATCTTATTCTTTGACATAAAATCTTTCATAATTTCCTTAGTTTCACCAAAAACAACATCAGTTTCACCAATCATGAGTTTATTCACCCTTGTCTTGCTCTTAAATTCCTTTCTATCTTTTTCAAGAAGTGAATCCATCTCTTCAATTCACATTTCTAGACACAAATCTGCAAGAACTCTCTTGCTCAGATTCTATTCTTTTGTTCTATTACTTAACCTTCTTGACTCCAAAATATCATATAGATTCTTGGGTAAGCCAGACATAATCTCAACAAGAACTTTATTAAAAAAAATCATATTTTTTATTGTAGCTTCTTCTCCAACTTTTTGATGAGATTCATCAAAAGTTTCATAAAATTCATAGAGGGTCTTTAGATAACCATCATTGATGACTACATTCACAACTTCATCAAGTGAAATACAGGGTTTATAAACTTTAGCCTTCTTTGCCAAAATATTTTCTCTTGTTTAACTTAACAACTTGAGTTTCGATAGCTTTTAGTTCTTTCCAGACTTCTTCTAATTCTATTTCCCCATCTTCTGAAATAGGCTTATATGTTCTTGTACTTTTATTGTTCTTCCTTTTACTGAAGGGATTGTCTTGAGCTGGCTTTGTTGCAGGGGAACTCCTTGTAGATCTAGTGTGGACAGAAGATGCACTAGGACTAGAAAAATATGTTTTCACTTTCACTTTTACTGCTTCTACCTCTTCTCTCCTCCTTCTTGCTTCTCTCAAGGTTTCTATAGGTAAGCCCATCCTTTTTACAAAAACTTATGTCTCTTTTCTTACTTTCCTGACTATCATCGGTTTACTCAATTCCTCATGAACTTGCATACTTTTCTCAACATATGTTCCAAACCTCTCTTCTCCCTAATCTAGAGGTGAATTCAGTAAGTTTTTTGCATACATCTTTAGAATGTTTTCCTCTACTTCGTATCCCATTGGCATGATCCAAATTGTTCTAGGATCAACAACTTCCATATGACATTGGTTATTATCCACCATGAAGTAGATAGTATATTTGTACTGTTCCACAATTGAGGAAGGAATTCTTTTCTTGGCATGCATCATATACTGTAAATTTTTGAAATACCCTAATAGGGTAGTATTCCTGACTTGAAAATCACCCATTCTAAGCAACTGTTCCTTATCTAAATAGCTACAGGCTCATCATTTTTCTAATGTAATTTTCCAATGCCTGAAACTTCAATCATGAAATAGAAAAATAAGCACAATAGCAGAATGCCATATTTAAAAGTATTCTTCTTGTCTTTCTTGATTTTTGTTAGATTCTCCAACAACTGACTTCTAAGAAGCTTGCACAATTCATACTCTGCATTTTTCTTTACCATTTTATAAGTTGCATAGATGATCATACTAGATACAAAATTGTCCTGGTTATAATGGTATATCTTGTAACCAATGACCATTGATGCAAATTTCAAATCTACTTAGGAAATGTATTCCATTGTCATTGCCTTTCTATCCCATTTTGTGCATGTTGCCTTAGTAATCTTGTCATTCTTCACGGATTTCCTCATGAACACGATTTAAAATGTATCTCACCCATTCATTTTCCTCAAATATAGGAAATCTTGCAAATTGTGCAAACTTCTTCTCTTCTAGGATTTGAAATTATGGTTTTACAATAAAATATTCTCCAATTATACTATGGGAATATAGATTCATTATTTGAGAGCTGCCTAACTCTTCAATGTTTGCATGAATATATTCCCTAATATCCTCAATATGCAAAACTCCATACGAAACATATGAAAATGATCCTAAGGGTTCGGTCTCAACAGACTTATAAGGGCACCATTTAAACTTAGGATAGGGTATGTCCTTGACTTTGACTACCAAAGGAGTGGACATGGTTGCAAATTCAGAAATTCACAGGATTTTCAAAAAATACCTTTTCATTAGATTGAATCTTGTTCACAAATTCTTCTCCATGCTTTGAATCTCTTCACAATTCAATAAGGTTCACTCCAGGGCTCTTCAAACTACTTTCCTTCAAAATGTAGAGTAACAAATGAAAGATAAAAATGATTTTTTATCACTTGCACAACTAACCCTTTTTATCGCAATAAATTCCTTAAACCCTAGTTCATCTGGTTACTCTAATTTCAAGCACTGAGACATATAATTCTCCTATGGATCTCCAAAGCCTTATAGTACTAGCTCCAATTTAGTTAGACAACATTTGAAAAACATTGATCCACCTACTAGACTAGTCCACATTCCAGTATCACTTGCCTACAGGGGGTTGAAGGATTTTCTTGACAGATCCCCCTAGGCTAAAGGCCTAAAACTAATTCTCGAAGGAATTACCAGAAGTAGATTCTAGTGCTGGCACATTTCCTTTGACAAAGGGATTCTTTTTCACCCATTTCTTCTACATTTTCCTTCTAATCACATATGTAGTGACTTTCACTTTTCCTTTGACATCTTGTTGTGTATTATGTCTTACCAGACCTCTTAAGTTCTAATAGAATCTAGCAATATGCCCAAATTTGTTGTAGTTGTAGCACACAACATTTCTCTTATCAGACCAACTATTCCACTTATTTTGTCTTGATTTGCATTGATTAGCAATATGCCCAAATCTATTGCATCCATAGCATCTGAAATTTCTATGAAAGTTATTCATCACAACTCTGCATTCACTTGGCTTATGACCATACTTATAACAATTAAAGCACTAACCTAAGAATGATGGTCCAATTGGATTCATCATACTTCTACACTGAGAAGCCATGTGACCAAATTTGTTGCAAGTAAAACAATAAACATTGAATCTCTAAGCATTTGGTTTTCTCACCAAGTTTCTTCTAGCTCCATTCATCTGATTTCCTTATCAGAATCTTCCTTGTCTAGAATTCCTTTGTCCAAAGTTCCTTTTTCTAGATCTAGAACTTTCTCCTTCTTCATATCAAAGACCTCGCCTATCACCATTAGTCCTTTGACCTTTAATCAGTTCATCAAGCATGGATAAATTTTCTTTGAATTTCTCCTTGTACTCATTTGCAACAATAAGTTCATTTCTAAGATCTTCAAGATGTTTTTCAAGAACTTCCTCATTGTTTTTAGATTGTTCCAATTCATTGTCCAATCAAATGCATTGTTCATATTTTTCTTTCAACAATTGATCAAGATTTTCTTCATTCTTCTTTCTATCTTTGATTTCCTTGGTCATTTTCAACATGATAGACTCCATCTCATGCTTCATGGCATCATTTTCTTTGGAAAAAAATTCACACCCTTCTACTTTCTCCTTTAAGGCATGAA
>VDFB02141859.1:0-13327 GCA_007258455.2 Sequoia sempervirens
CTTTTCTTCAATTCGGGCTGCAAGAGCTTTCTCAACTTTAGTAGATTCGGTAGCCACCAAACCATTTTCCTTGATAGCAATGAAAACACATTCATCTTCATTTCCATTTTATTTATCATATTCTTCATTAGTCACACCTTCTTTAGAAAAATAGCACTTCTTTTGAAATCTAGGTTTGTAGGGCTTAGACCTAGGACTCTTTCAGGACACGTTGAAGCAAAATGACCTATTTTACTACAAGAGAAACATTTAATAGGCAACGTTCCTTTATACTTACCTTGTCCTCTGCCTTCTTTCTTCACAATCAATGCTTCCAACTCTTCAACCTCTCCTTCTTCTTCTTCAAGTTGTTTCATCTCTTCCTCATATTTGAATGTCTCTCTAGAACTTTCTTGTGGTTCATATCTTTGCATGTTTCTTCTGGATACAAAAGCCTTAAACACAGATTCAGTCTTAGGGGTAGAATCACCAAATTCACTTAACTCAAAGAAGCTGACAAGTTTACTAATTAGCATATCCTTTTTCACATTTTATTCTTGTAGAGATACCATAACATTCTGCATTTGATTGAGTTCATTCATTTAGATTTCACATTAGGACCATTCATCAATTAATCAGGTGCACTTTCATCCATTCATTAGGTAATTTCATCTCCTAAGGATCATTTATTTAAAATCAAATAAACATTATCATCAATCCTTTTAACAAATCAAACATCCATTTAAATCAAATTCTAAATCATATTCCATCATTTTTTAAATTCAAATAAATCGAATACCAAAGTCCTAAAAAGTCAACTCACCTAATCATCATTAAACTAACATAATCATCATTTATTTAATCTAACCATGATTAAATGCTAATCTCATCCCACTTGCATTCTCTAGATATCTCCACTTGCACAAGTAAATCAATTTTATTGATTTATTAAAAGCCCTCATTTTCCCTCAACATGACAAGTCCAACATAGCATTTATTGTTGTTTTTCTTGTCCCCCTCTCAAAATTTATTGCAAAATTTGAATTCAAATTCTCCCTCTCATGGGCACTCTTCCCAAATCTTGCACAACCATTGACCACTCACCACTTGACAAGTGTCTTCTTCTCATTGGAGGATCTTTAGTCCCACATTCACCATCTTGGCCAATCTATCATCAAGAAAATCTATAAAAGAAGGCCTTCATTCTCATTCATGCATCCACAACTTTTATGCAAGGTTACTCTCTTAATTTGAGAACTCATCTTGCTCATCATCTCCATTTGCATTTCATCATTTTAGCTATTGATCAAGGGTTGGGAAAGGGTCACTAGCACATGTGACACCAATCCACTATGGAATAGGTGACTTGTTATTGCTTTCCTAATGCTTTAGTTTTTATTTTGTCATGTATGGCATTTGGAAGTCTTTACAAGGTATTTCATAGAGGTATTTTGTTAGATTTGTGAAATACTAACCCTTATATGAAGTTTAGTTTTTGCAGATTTTAATGGATGCCTACATTTGGTGCTAGAAGGAGGGCCTTATTTTGGGAAACATTTATGTGTGGTTCTGAAAGCATTGACTGTTTTAAAATCTGGATGTTCAGATTTGAGAAATATTAAATTATTTTTTATTGGATTGGAGAAAATGTTTTCTGCTATAATTTGATTTAGGGGAGGCTGTGAAAGAACCATTAGCTGATAATTCCTTGCATTTCATAATATATCTTGTTCCTTATTTCACATGTTATACTTACTGGTTGTATTACTGTATTCCAATGATGTTGTTTCCCGTTCTCACTCCTTGCATGCCTTTTTTCCTTGAATGTTGATGTCTCTTAAATCTGCCTTGTATCCGGATCAACCCAGCTCTATATAGGCATGAATTATGCATATTTCAGTTTTGAGTTTTACGCATGCCAATCTTGTTGTATCTTGTTGGCTGAATTCTTGGTGTATCTGCCTCTCTGTTTTGAGTTTTACGCATGCCAATATTTTTGGAAGGTATTTAGTATGGAATTGCAATGATCCTCTATTGTTGATTAGCACACATTTACGCCATTTGGGCAGTCATGAATTTTAGCTGATTCATATGCATATCCCATGTCAGTTAAGTCTTTGTGTTTTGTGTTTGGACTGTAATATGCAACATTATTATCCTTTCCAAAAATATCTTCTCGGCTGTCGTTCCTGGAATGCCAACAACGCTTTCTCGAACTAATACATATAGCTGGCATTTTAGGTGTTGGCAAGGAGTCTGTGGGCCAACCAATGGAATACAACTTTACGCTTGCCATTCTATTTTGCCCAAAATCTGCGGCCAATGCATTTAGTGACACCATGTTTCCCAAAGCATATCCTTCAAATAGTTCACACGCCTTGTCTTCTCATTGACTGCGCCTTGTCTTTGCTTCTATCAAAGTCATTATTGTTTCAGCCTTGCGTAGTCGGTGTTCTGGTAGCCCACGTTTACCTGCACATATAGTAGATTATGCGCATGAATCAATATTTAGGAATTAAATGTTTCAAACTTACCTTGACTGGCATTGTCATGTCTTATCAGTTAGTGGTCACGTCTTGCTGAATAAATGGCCAACCACCACCACTAGCTCTGCCATATTCAGGATCTTCACTGTATCCACCTCTCATCTGTGCGCAGGTAAGGACAACAGTTGAGGAATACAAATTTACACTTGCTAAATGCATTAACTTGAAAATTCTTGGAGGCATTTAATCCCTGGTTTTGTTTTCTTCTTACGCATGCCAACTTCATTAATGAAAAATCTTTGAAAGCCTTAAAGGCTATGGAAGACTGTGAAATACGGCTTTATACTGGCCAGCTGCATTCATTTTGAGAGATTTTTGTTCTTTGCATTGGATGTCGTGCTCTCTAGTGATGAAGACATGGAGCATTTAGAACAGGTTTCTTTTTTTTATGAAAAGTGGTTGGTCATGTGGTTTAATTCAAATTGTCAGTAATTTTGTAGGACTTAGAAACACAACCAATCCTGGACAGTGTAGCGCCCTATTTCATTTTACTTCCTTCGCTGTGATTGGTTTTGGAGTTAACAGTCTTTGCGCCAGTCTTTGCAGTTGCATATTTTATTTTGAGTTTGATTTGGGTTGATAGTATTTTACGCCAACAAGGATTATCAGATTGACAATCGTTTCTAATTGCAGAAAATGTATAGTAAGTGCAGGTTTTGTTGCAAATTAAATGCTGGGAATTCAAATTTGGATAACCTAAAACTTGGAGGGAATTAAATCTTTAGTGCGTGGATGGTAAAAGGAGGTATCCAATGCAGTAGGTTTACTAGAACTTGAATTATTTTTTAAATCTTGATGTCGATATCCCTATTACAAATCCCAATGCTGGTGAGCAATCATTCTCATGGTTATAAATACTTTGTGTTTAATGCCTGTGGCCTTTTAATGATTGAACGATTTCTCAATTTTCTAAAAAGATATCACATCACTTTTTCCCTGTACAACTAACTGTTTATGATTTGAAATCTTTGTTTGGAAATAAAATCATAATTTTCTTTGATTTGAAAGGCTACGACAAGCATACATTTCAACACTAATACTGGTAATAGCTGCAATAAAGTCTTTATTTGTGAAACAACTTTAATACCCATTCATGCATTGGATAAAACTTCAAGTCTTTATTCTTCTTATAAAACTTGAAAGCTTTGGGAATATAGACCCTTTTCCATTTTTTCTTTTAGGCATCAAACAACATTTGAGATCATAAGGCTTTCTCGAGATTATTGTGCTTTGTTTATTTTAAGTTAAAATGTGTTTCTTTTTCTAATGGATATGTTGTGTTTATGCAATGCTTTTGAGGACTTTATTTTTGGAGTAACAACTTTAATTTTTCAAAATCAATTTTGCACATGGTGCATCAAGGTGATTTTGAGGAAAATCTGATTTTTATTTTTATGTTTGCATGATAGGTTGATGTCAAAGTCAAACATTGGAATCAAATGAAAACAAAAGGAAGAGGATTTTTTTTTTTTAAAAAACTCAAAGTGTTTTTTAATGCTTTAAGTGTTTGTTCAACACTTATTTATGAAATTGTTACCTTTTCGCTCCTAGGGCACTAAATTTCGTTTGGGTCTAAAAAGAACAATTTGATTTTTTCCATTCACAAAAGGTTAAAATTCAAGCTTAGACACTTACTAGATTTCGTTTTGGGCTAAAAATTGGACAAACAATCTTCATATTTCATTTGGTGCTTAAAACGAATCACACAATTGCTTTGAAGGCTATAAAATGAACAAGTGCTTGAATTGTGTGATTTTGTCTTTTGAGTGCGTATCCTCTCCCCTTGCGCTTCGTGCGATCTAGGGTGCAAGAGAAACACTCAAAATACATTTTATTCTTTGAAACTTAGCGATTTGGGCTTAAATTGAACATCTTGATAGCAGTGTGAGTAGGGGCATTTTCGTGTACATTCTCTTTCTTTGTGCCATCAAAGATCGATCGAGTTACGGATTGTGTCTTTGCTTGCTTTTGTTTATCTTAGAGGGCCTACCTTGGGGAAAAAGTACTCACCCAAGGGAACGACTCAACCGGTAACACTCTAAAGCCAAAAGTATTTCTAGCTGGGATATAAATGTGGGTATTGGTTAAATGCCATTATCACGTGGTTGGCTCTGACAAGATGGATCCAAAAAGGGACTCTTGCTGAATGGGTCAATCTCCACGAACAGAAAGTCCTTACTAGAACCCATGTACTAGAATTTTCCAAAATCCTTAATCTATTTGTTGGTGCAGAGCGGTCATTATGAAGCCGCCCCACACTTTTTCTGAGTCTTCTAGTAGAGATGGAAAGCATGCCATTAAGGGTTTCATGGGTGTTGATGTTTGGTTTCCCCATATAAGTGAGTGTCATGGAGGGAAGCTAGTGGGGTCAAGCATCTAACCATTCACTGAAAGTAGGCGTAGATGGACTTTTCCAAGTGGGAACTCAACAAGTAAAGTCTTTCATATCCACATAGGGCTTGTACTTGTTCTTAAGTTTAAGCTTCTGATTATTAGTGATGAAAACATTTTGCAAACAAACATTCAACATGATTCTCAAAATTTCAAACCCTTTTGAACCAAATATCATTAGATCAATCCATATGTTATTTCTTTCCCTTGATTCCATTCATAGGGTTCTAAGCATTGGATTATGCACCTCAATTTTGTCTTCTTGGAGTAAACAATAGGAAAACCCTTGCCTTAAGTTCATTGAATTTCCATAAAATATAGCATTGGGGTTTAAAGAAATTAAGACATTGGACATCTTAGTTTGAAACTTTAATCAAAGAGAGTGTTTTTGGTAAAATAAAGCCATTAAGCAAAGCTAAGCAAAATGAGCTTTCATGTGTGTTGAAGACTCCAAATCCAAAAAGCACAAATCATTGATTGGAAATCCAAAATGTTCAAATCATTTCTTGGTTACAAAGGTCTTTAGGAAGCATATGCATGCTCTTTAATACCTAGGTCTAGGAAAACACAAAGTGTCTTTTTAGGTTCACCTAAGGATCAAAACAAATCAAACATCTTTCGTCCATCTTTCAAAACATCAAATCCATCTCACAAATCATCCTTGAAGTGCTAGGCTTTATGACAAAATCAAGCAAACACCAAAATCATTGAGACCAAGTCCTTGAAAACATTTATCAAAACACCTTTGGCTAGGAATGCGTAAATGCATCCTTTTGCATATCCTTAGTCAAAGTCATCCAAATCACCTTGTCTAGCTTAGTGTATGTAGATGAATCCTTCTCCATATACTTAGTGAAACAATCATCTTATTTGGGTAGGTGTGGGTAGATGCATCCTTCACCTCACACATATCCAAATCATCATCCTTTGAACACAACTGTCCTTTAGATCATTATCAAACATCTTAGGGTCTTTTTGTTCAAAATCAAAATCAAAATCCAAATCAAGATCAAGGACAAAATCTCAAAATCCAAAAAATCAAACCAATCAAAAATCCAAAGCCTAGTATTTCATTCAAGATCTATCAAAAGCCAAAAACATCCATAACATCCTTAAACATCACCATCATATCATCATCACATTTGATCCTAAAAGCATCCTAAAAACTTTCACTTTGGGACATAAAATAGAGATTAATCCAAAGAATCAAGAGATTCATCTCCCAGATTGATCCCCATTTTATGGTTCTAACTAGATCTCAATACAAGAAGAGTATGGAAGCCAACAAAGAAACACCCGCTTCAAGTGATCTTAGCCAAACCACTCCTGAAATGAATCCCATTGGGGATGGAAATCTCACAATTAACCTTCCAACATCATCGCAAAACCCATAAGAGGAAACCCAAGGGGAGGATCTTACCTTTGGAATGTCTCATGAAGAAATAGCTGAAATGCTCCAAAATCCAGACAACCATAGAATCATCAACATCATGATGAGACTTAACCCTTCATTGTACATGCTTGAACTAGCAAAACAAGGGGCCAAGTTGCCTTCGGATTTTGATGTGAGCACTATAGTAGAGACATCTTTTCCACCAATCTCATCCACCATCCCCATTTCATCTACACCCCCATCTCAAAACATCACACAAAACATTCCCCAACTCACAACATCATTTGCTCCAACTCAACCCAACATTAACAAGGGAAACACATTCCTCAATGCACTTCAATCACATCCCCTTGTGAATAACCAAAACTTGGACGCAAACACCATAGTGGAACAAAAAATCCTCCATAATCCATTACACCAAAATGTTCCTCTCACTTTACATTATGACCCATCATCAACATCTTTTCACGGAGCACCACAAACACCTCTTCTCACAAATCCACAAGAGGAGGGAGACATGTTCGGACTAGGGGGAATTTTCAACACCACAACACTCTCACAAGGATTCACCCCCCTTACATTTCAACCTCTCCCACCATCACCATTGTCATCAACACCACTCCTTGGTTTAGGGCTTCCCCCTCTACCGAGTATCAATCAAAACAACATCCCAACCATCAATCAAAACATTTTTCCAAATGCTCAAAACTTATTGTTGACATCACAAACGACAAACACACAAGCAATGGCAACATCATCAAACACCCCCACAACATTGCAAAGCATGGTCTCTCAAGGGCCAATCACATCAATGACGCCACTTACCACATCAACAACACCATCCACCAATCATGTAACCAACACGACAACACCATCCACCCACCAAATAATCAACACAACATCATCATCTACCACCATTCCAAGCCACACCACCACCACCCCCACCACCACCAGCGTTCACCACATCAAACCAATTCGGCAACATTACAAGCTAGCCGGCTTTTCAAAGGGATACCAACAAGTCACTGAGGAAACAAAAGCCGTTACCGGCAAGCGCTCAATTTTAGCAAGCTGCAAAGGCGGCCTAAACCACATTAAAGTGCAACAAGTACAAAAATCCCAAGCTTTATTGCAACAGCAACAACAACAAGCCGCCCAAGCCGCACAAGCATTACAAGCACAAAGGGTTGCTCAAGCACAACTATTACTGCAGAAACAAGCCGCACAAGCGCAAGCCCAAGCACAAGCTCAAGCGCAAGCACAACAAGCACAAGCACAAGCAAAACTTCTTGCACAAGCAGCGCAATTGCAAGCATACCAACAAGCATTAAAGAAATACCAAGAACAACAAAGAGCGGCGGTGGTGGCGGGCAATATGGCGTTGTGGGAACAACAACAAATGGGAACAATGAAGCATTGTTAGAACAACAACAAATTCTGCAGCGATAGAGTAGAACAACAAAGCATTGATTTGGAACAACGAACAAGCACAACAACAAGCAAAAATCTAGGCGCAACAACAACAAGCATTGTTCATCAAAAGCAAGTAGAAGCCTACTTCACACCTTACAACATGCCGATGCAGTGAACAATGCACCAACTAGCCCATCCATCCAACCCATAACCCAAACCACAACCCAAAACACTTTCATCCCACCCACTAATCCCCAAAATGATGTGACAACACAACTCGGGTTGCTCTCACAACAAGTGCTCGACCTTCAATGGTAGAACAACCAAATGCAAAGCAACTTGTGTCCCTATCCATTTGATAGGAGCCTAGACATGAAACCATTCCTAAGGGATTTGAGATCCCTAAATTTGACAAATATTGAGGGATGGGAGACCACTGAAGAATCACATCAAAGAGGAATTCTAGGTTCATTGCATGGAAGTCGCATATGACGATACTTATCTGATGCGGCTATTCCTTAGGAGCTTAGCAGGAAATGCTATAGAATGGTTTTCTCGCTTACCTTCAGGCATCAGAACATTCCAGGAAATCAGAGATGAATTCATTAGAAACTACGCATGTAACATTACAATGGATGTTAGTCTCGAAGAACTATACGCTCTGAAACAAGGAAAGAATGAATCTTTCACTTCATTCCTTCAACGATCGCAATCCAAGGCCAATCGAAGCAAATGGACCATGCCAGAAGAACAACAAGTCTGCACAATCATAGCCAACCTTGAAATTTTCCTATCATTCCATCTCAAAGTTCAGGGTATCACCACATATGATCAATTGATCTCCAAGGTGCTTAGCATCGAAAGAGCCCTTGTGACTCAACCCATCGAATCAACATCATATCACGAACCGTAAAACAACCACCCATCATCAAACTACAATGATAAACCTCGCACATGGGCGAGAAACAAAAACGTCACTAATGATGGTGTCGTAGATGCCAGGGTGGTCATTAGTGGTCCGCACCAAAACACATTCACACAACAAATCCAAACACCAAATCAAAACTTTCATCACACAACACATCAATCCAACAATAATCCCACCATCAATAACCTCAATGACCAAAGAGGACCACCTCAACGCAAAACATACCCCAAATGAAAATACACTACTTTGGGGGAACCACTTGAGGACATCATGAAAAAGCTAATCGACGAAAAACTCATCCAAGCTCCTACATTTGAGAATTATCAAGAACCTGATGTCAACCCTCCTTGGTACAATGAAAATCAACTATGTGAGTTCCACAAAATCAAAATCCACACCACAAATAATTGCATGAGACTCAAGAACATCATACAAGATCTCATCGACAAAAGAATCATAAATGTGGAATCACCTACAGGGAATCAGGACCTTAAAATCTACACGAATCCAATGCCGAATCATAGCAACAAAGGGAATAACAAGGATAAAGGAAAGGGCAGTGTAAATCATGTATACAAAACAGTTGTTGCCAACCTCAATGAAAACTGCATGGTCATCACCATCAAGGGCGCCCACGCCGAAGATTGTGGAGTCACCACACGAGGCGGTAAAGTCACCATTGCAGGATCATCCCAACCTCATAGAGTCCCTTCATCAAGAGTTGTTCCGTATAGCTACAATGTTGTAGACCAACTCAAGAGAACACCAGCACACATCTCCATCATGGAGTTGTTAAAAATCTCATCAGCGCATAAAAAGATCCTTGAGGAAGCATTAGCCTCATCCACTGTCCCCGCAGACCTCGATGCAGAACAATTCCAAGCTATGGTCGAAAACATCATAACACCTAATCTCCTTACGTTTTCTGACAAAGATTTTCCCGCCCAACCATCTCACAATCGCGCACTTCACTTGGAGCTCATTGTAAACAAGAGCAAAATCAAAATGGTCCTAGTGGATGGGGGTGCAGGTTTGAACATCTGCTCTCTCAGCCTAATCAAACAATTGAAAATATCAGAGGATACCATTGACAAAGGTAAAGGCATCACAATAAGAGCATACGATGACCAAGAAAGGGTGTCTCAGGGCACAATCAAACTCCCTATTCAAGTAGGGCCAACGCTCATGGAAACCACTTGTCAGGTCTTGGACCTCAACTTACCATACAATATCCTCCTGGGACGCCCATGGATCCATGCGATGAAAGCTGTAGCATCAACCTTCCACCAATGTGTGAAATTCACACATAATGGACAAGAGGTTACCATCCATGGAGATCCTGAGCCATTCTCATATTGCAAGAATCTTGAGGCCAAATATTACAAAATCCCCCAAGTGCCAAAGAATGATGAGGGCCCATCCACATCATACATCGACCCCACCACCCTCACGTCCACTTCTGCGACAGAGACACCTCCCACTCCCGCCATTCCCACCATCTCCGACATGAAGCTCATCATCCAGGAGGACGGTTGTGGAAGCTATAGGCTCCCTAATAATGCTTTTGTGATAGGAGAGTTACCGCAATCTCCTAGATCACGGGGACGCCCGCGAGAAAATCAAGCTTCTACATCGCAAACAAATCCTGAGGATTATCCTGAATTCACAAGCTGGGGAGACCTTGGTCAAGAGGTTATTGAGACAAATCAATCCCACATGTTGTACCGAGATGAAAGACCAACACCTGAATTACCAATGGATGAAAGAATCAAAGGCCTACACATGATGCTTGCGATGGGCTATGACCGAAACCAGAGATTGGGACAAAATGACAATGGCCTCATAATACATATCATGCCGGAGACGCGACCCATAACAAATCTTGGTCTTGGATGTACCCCTCCGAGAATAACCATACGTGGCTGAGGTCATCTGGTTAGAGCCGCTAATGTTTCTCCTCAGCCAGTCCTAGTACAAGTGCACTCCCCAATACCCATAGGGACAGACATGCATAACTTCATAACTGAGCCCTATATTAGTAGCGATGACGAAGAAACCTTATCCAACCTACCTAGGTTATTCGAAGATACCACCCTGTGTATGATTAGTACCATATCCTTTGAATCAAATAGTCAAAATCATGAGATCCGTTTAGTCTACCCCCAACTGATCGACTATGACCAACGAGGACCACCAGTTCTCGATACATTCAAAAATGATGAGGTGCTCTCAGAATTCATGGGGTTGAGGGATAACATTCTAGATGGAGATCACAAGGCAAGATTCATAATGGAGTTGGATACACATGCTTATTATGGGGAAACCATTGAATCCTTCAGTCGCAAAAGTGAGAAACTAAGAATCATATCCAAGTCTTTGAGTGAAAACCACACTGTGGCACTCTCTGACAAGAAAATAGTAAAAAGAAAGGACGTATCCAATGGTGAAAACCTCTTTGAGGTGCCTGAGGATGAAGGATTCAATCTTCCCCTAAGAGCTATTCGTCAAGAGAAGTCAGCAGTCTTGGCCAAAAAATGCAACCCAGTCAACCTAGGAATAGAGGAGACCCTGCATATCACATTCTATGCAGAATCACTATTATCAGAAGAGCAAGAACTCCTAGCAGCATTCCTAAGGGAAAGACAAAAAAACTTTGCATGGATTTATGCTGATATGCCAGGACTTGATCCAAATACTGTGGTCCACCACCTAGCAGTGTATCCAGATGCAAAACCTGTTAGACAAAAGCTTCGAAAAATGCATCATCAAATTTCTTTGTTAGTCAAAATGGAGCTCAAAAAGCTATTAGATGCTGGATTCATCCCACCAATTGATTATCTAGAATCGGTATCGAACTTGGTACCGGTGTCAACACCTGATGGAGCCATCAGAATCTATACGGACTTTAGAGATTTGAACAAGGCATGTCCCAAGGATGATTTCTCGCTTCCCAACATCGACATGATAGTAGACATGACAACAGGGCACGAGATGCTATCGTTAATGGATAGATTTTTAGGATATAACCAGATCATGATAGCAAAAGAAGACCAACATAAGACGGCTTTCACTTGTCCGTGGGGGACCTACTACTGGAACATGATGCCATTTGGCCTAAAGAATGCAGGAGCAACATATCAAAGGGCCATGACATTGATCTTCCATGACATGATTCACAAAACAATCGAAGACTATGTTGATGACATCCTAGCTAAGTCAGGAAAAAGACAAGATCATATAGCAACCCTAAGTGTTATCTTTGACAGATTAGAGGAATACAAGGTCAGACTAAATCCCAAGAAGTGAGTCTTCGGCATACAATCAGGCAAATTACTAGGATACATAGTCTCCATGAGGGGTATCGAGGTGGATCCTGCAAAAGTCAAAGAAATCCTCGAGATGGAAGCACCAAGGAATTTAAAACAACTGAGAGGTCTTCAAGGAAGACTCCAATCCATTAGAAGGTTCATAGCACAACTGGCAGACAAGCAAAATCCATGTTCACACCTACTCCACAAGGGGGTAGTATACAAATGGGATACCAAGTGCAAAGAGGCATTCAACAAAATAAAGGAATATCTACTAACACCGCCAGTCTTAATGCCACCTATCCCAAAGAAGCCATTGATCCTATATGTGTTAGCAACAACAGCAGCCCTTGGAGCTCTCCTAGCTTAACATGATGAAAATGGAACAAAGAGGGCCATCTACTATATCAGCAGGACAATGGTCGGTCATGAGCTAAATTACTCCTTCATTGAAAAAGCTTGCCTCGCAGTAGTATTTGCATCCCAAAAATTTAGACACTACATGTTGGCACACAAGATCAAGCTCATTGCAAAAATTGATCCCCTCAAGTATCTCTTATCCAAGGCAATGCTCACGGGAAGAATGGAAAAATGGGTGATGATACTGTCAGAGTATGACATCAAGTATGTGGAGAGAAAAGCCATCAAGGGTCAAGTTATTGCAAACCAATTAGCAGAAGCACCTATGTATTCTGAGAATCCCCTTGTCTCTGAATTTCCAGATGAATCCATCTTTAACCTCAGTGTAGCCGATCACTAGAAATTATACTTCGACGGCTCATACACACAGCACGGATCAGGAGTTGGTATCTTCTTCATCACCCCCCAAGGGGACTGCATACCATGGTCATACAAACTAGCATTCCCTTGTACGAACAACATAGCAAAATATGAGGCTTTGACTATAGGTCTCAGGATAGCAGTGCAATGGAATATCATAGCCCTCAAAGTCTACAGAGACTCTCAGTTGAACATAAATCAAGTCAATGATGAATATCAAACTAAGGATGACAAACTAACTCCATACAAGAAATTGGTGGAGACTCTCAAGGAATCCTTCATCAACATAACATTTGAGCAAATTCCAAGAACCAACAATAGAGCTGCTGACACCATGGCTACAATTGGGTCTCTAGTAGACATCCCTCACAACATGCTGAAATATGAATTTACGATCGAGCAGCTTCTGCGTTCCCATTCGAGGTACGAGTCGAAATATGTGTGTAGAAATCGTTGGTCACAGTCCTTGGTATCATGACATCTACACTTATCTTGAAGAAGAGTCATACCGTGACCTACCATCGAGCCTAAAAGCGAACCTTTATTAAAAGGCATCTAGATTTGTCATCCTAGGGAGATACCTTATCTT